>ML789955.1:710400-724565 GCA_009831015.1 Picea engelmannii
TCGAGTTTTCACCTTACCAAGTTGTAATCAAGGATCTAAAACATCCTAAGCATGTTCTTGCAACTGGAATTGCTGATGATATTACCAGGTTGTACAAGTTTGACAACTTTGGGTCATCAGTTTTTTCATCAATTTTTGTTTCTCATAGCGATGACTTGAGAAAACTTTGGCATGAGTGGTTTGGTCATCTAAACTATCGCTCATTACAACAACTATGTAATCAACAGATGGTGACTGGTCTTTCTCTTGTTTCATGAAGAGATGGTGTTTGTGCTGGTTGTGTTCTCGACAAACATCATCGGGACAGTTTTGACAAACATGCCTCTTGGCATGCCTCGGGTCCTTTGCAGCTTGTTCACAGTGATTTGTGTGGTCCACTTTCTTCTCCTTCTTTTTCTGGGTGCAAGTATTTCTTAACTTTCATTGATGACTTTTCCAAATGTACTTGGGTTTACTTCTTAAAACTCAAGAGTGAGGTTTTTGGCCTACAAGGCCCTTGTAGAAAAGCAATTTGGACATCAAATTCAAAGGTTAAGAACAGATAATGGAGGCAAATATGTGAACAATAATTTTACAAATTACTGCACTACACAGGGAATCCAAATGCAACACACTGTTCCATATACACCACAACAAAATGGTGTTGCTGAGAGAAAGAACCACACATTAAAAGAAATGGCTAATTGTATGATCCAATCTAAGGGATTAAGTCTAAAGTATTGGGAGGAAGCCATCAACTGTTCAAATTACATATTAAATCGTACTCCAACAAAGGCTCTTAAAAATATAACACTGGAAGAAGCTTGGACTAAAATTAAACCAGATGTAAGTCACTTCCGTGTATTTGGCAGTATAGCATGGGCTCACATTCTTGATGAGAAAAGGAAAGCATTGCAGCCTAAAAGTGAGAAGTGTATATTTGTTGGTTATTCTGAAGATGTCAAAGGTTACAGACTTCTTCAATCACATTGTAATGAAATTATTATTATAAGAGATGTTAAATTTGATGAAAATATCTTGGTCTGTGAGCCTAATTCAACGATTGCGCCTTCTTCAGCCTACGATCCATCTTCTTCATTTGTGCCTTCTTATCATCTGATTTCTTCTTCAGATGATGACAGTGAGGATGAAAATCCACCTCCACCTTCTCACCCTCCTCCAGATGAGTCCTTTGAACCCGAACCAACACCAGCTCCACCGCTTCCTAGATGGGTCCATTCAACACAAGAAATAGTTGGTGATATTGTCGGTGATCCTTCAGATCAGCGTCAGACACGTTCAGAGTTCCAGCGAGCCTCTTTTCTTTTGGATCAAGTTTTAGAAACTCATGATCCAAAGACATTTGCAGAAGCTTCAGGTCATCCAGATTGGGATACATCAATGAATGAAGAGTATCTTTCTTTAATGGAAAATGATACTTGGGATCTTGTACGTCTTCCAAAAGGAAGAAAACTTGTTGGATGCAAATGGGTCTACAGAACTAAGTATGCATCAGATGGAAGTGTTTAAAGACAAAAGGCTTGATTAGTTGCTGAAGGATTTTTCCAAGTTGAAGGAATTGACTATAATGAAACCTTTGCCCCTATAGCAAAAATGAATTCCATCCGCCTTGTTCTTTCCCTTGCTGCCTCACATAAATGGGAGGTCCATCAGATGGATGTTAAATCCGCCTTCTTGCATGAAGATTTGCAAGAAGAAATCTACATGGAACAACCTCCTGGCTATGTCCATAATGACTCTAGCCTTGTTTATCACCTCAAGAAATCTCTTTATGTTCTCAAGAAAGCTCCCTGAGCTTGGTATGCCAAAATGGATAGCTTTCTTATTGCCACTAGATTCTCTAGATGTCATTCTAATCCTAATGTCTATACCAAGAAAGTAGGAAGCCATGTCATAATCCTTGCCCTTTATGTTGATGACCTTATCCTTACTGGTAGTGACTCACAACTTTTAAACCATGTGAAACCCAGCCTTAAGAAGAAAGTTGAAATGACAGACTTAGGCTTTTTTCACTATTTCCTTGGCCTCCAAGTTTTGCAAACCAACCAAGGAATTTTTCTTTCCCAGTCTAAGTATGCTTGTGACCTTCTTCGTCACTTTCACATGGACGATTGTAAATCAACCCCTTCTCCCTTCCAGTCTCGAGTCAAGCTTTCTTCCACCTGTACTTCTCCTAAAGTTGATGCCACCCTGTACTGTCAGTTAGTTGGTAGCCTCTTATACTTGACTCATACTCGTCCTGATCTTTCCTTTGCTATTGGTCTTGTTGCCTAATATATGCAAACACCCCATGAAAGCCATTGAAAATCAGCTAAAAAGATACTTCATTATGTTCGTGGTACAGTTCAGTTCGGAATACATTACAGTTCAGGGGGGACTCCTTTATTGGTTGGTTTCACTGATTTAGATTGGGCCGACAACCCTGACGATTAAAAGTCTACTGCAGGTTATGTTTTCAGCCTTGGTTCAGGACCTGTCACTTGGACCTGTAAGAAACAACAAGCTATTGCACTTTCTTCAGTAGAAGCAGAGTACCGAGAAACGGTAAATGTAATTCAGGAAGCCTTATGGCTTTGACAAATCCTTTTAGAGTTTGGATTCCAGCACCAGCATCCGACCAACCTTTGGTGTGACAATCAGAGTGCCATCAAGCTCACAAAAGACCTAGTTCAACATCAACATAGCAAACACATCGAGCTACACATGCACTTCATCAAAAAGGTCATTCATGATCAAGTTATTGAAGTGCTCTTTTGCCCTACAAAAGATCAAGTTGTAGACATTTTCACAAAGTCTCTTACAGAAGTGAAGTTTTCCAAACTTCGATCTATGTTAGGAGTTCATGAAGTTTTCGTTAAGGGTGGATAGGCTCTAATGCCTCCTTTCTTCTCTTATTGTGTCACTATTCTAAATCCTTCAATCCTATCCCAAGTTGTTCTTAAGGGGGGATGTTAGGATATTTAGACACTTAGGAGTTAGTAAGATCTACTTAGTCTATTGTTTCGTTAGGTAAAAGTCTGTTTTCTAGTGTGTTTCTTTAGTATGCATTAGTATGCATTTGTAGTTAGGAAATCTGACGTTCACAATATGTTCCTGACATAGAGTGATCTGACGGTTCATACTATCCTCGATCTTAACAACCATTGATCCGTGGCTTAACACCTGATTGGTCCATGATCTCTATTTAAAGAGCATGGAGGGTAATTTTCCGATGATAGATTGTGAGAAACTCTCTTGTAAAATATCTCTGTAATCGTTTTCTTTGTAGTAATAAACTGCTCCTAGTGGCCGCGTTGGTTGGGGCCATGGATGTTTCCCGGTAGGGGTTTTACCACATGAAAATATGGGTGTGTTGATCTTTGATCTGGTCATGTGAGTGGTTATTGAAGGTGTTCATTCTCTTTTAGAATACCTGTGTTGTCGAGCAGTAACTAGTAGTCCAGAACCTAGAAAAGGGTGAAACTTGGACAGGGTATCCAGAATATGCATGTGAATAAAACCAATTGATTTTCTACTAAAACTCCAATGGAGTAGGTGCAAAAATTCATAATTACAGTGCATAGTTGCGCCAAGTAGAAGGGTGAAAAAAAAAATTAATGGACAATTTTCAAATAACCATAACTTTCTGCTCAAGACTCAGAATTGAGCATGGGAGGAGTTGGAAAGGTTTTGGACAATGGAATCTAAATATTCACCCCTAAAATTGATTCGGGCATTCAATTTTCTAGGAAATCAGAAGAAAGAATTCTGATATATTATTGAACTAGAATGGTTCATATTTTTTTCATGAAATTGTTGAGTCAGTTAACCTGACAAAGTTTTGTTGGCTGCACATTTTTGCAGAGTTAAAAACTTTTAGTTATTAAAGGGTGAAAATTAGTGGAAAATAAGAAGAGGTACTCATGAAAAGAGTGCGATGATTTTTTTTTTCATAAGATGATCAAAAGCCAAGACCTCAAAATGTTCAGGTATGAATCTGAGTGCAGCCATAAAGTCTTGGAAGGCCACTACAGGAAGTGCTCTCATGTTAGTCAAGTATTCAATGGAATCTGGGCAGAGGATTAGATCATGTAGTGAATGAATTAGTGAACACTCCCAAAAAGACCAATATACAAATTAAGCAATGCATTGGAGTAAGATCTTTTATAAAAGGAATTGACTATCATAATGATAGTAATCAGATAAAGAAAGAGGCTTATTGCATATTTGGATAAAGAGTGCATCATATTTAGGGATTAGTTATGCAATTATAGAGTAATGCTTCCCTTATGTTTATCAGAGTGTGCAATAGAAGCATGGTATGAAGGAAATCAGTATGGCATGATAGAAGTGGATCGTGCAAGGTAGGTTGAAATCAGATTGGTCAAGACAGGGAAAAGTAATAACCAACAAGAAAATCCAAGTGCTGATATGATCAGTTAAGGAAAGAATAAATCAAGTACCTCAAGAAGGAATTTGGTGTTAACTGTCCAAGGTTACTTAGAAAACATGACTAGAAATATAATTGGGTCATGTAAGAGTTGGATCAGAGGGATCCGAATAATAGTGAAATGTTGAAAATTAATATCAACATAATATGTAGTTGCAAGTCCATGAACATGCTAGGATAATGGAAGAAGAAGTCCTGAGGTAGATATCAAGATAATGGGAAAGCACAAATATTAGTAGATATTATTGATGCATTCCAAAGGTATTGAATATATTTCCACAATAGCATGGAGATGTCAAAGACAAGAAAGACTTAAAAGAGAAATGAATCTCTGTAGAGAGTCAGTAAAGAACCATGAAGAGGAAAATGGTTCTATGCATGGTTTTGAATGTAAAAGAGATGGTGCTTGAGAATAATCCATCTCAAGTGGCATAGAGCCATGAGTGACATTTCCAGGGGGTGGAAGTATCACTTGAAATTATGTTGGTAAATTAAAAGCAGCATTAAGTTCTTTTGATTAATTCTACGTAGCTAGGGAAGGAGGCACATGTGCATCCCTACAACATGATAAGAGATTGACTATGAAAGACAAGTTTGAGGCCAATTGGCAAGTAGTGGATAAGAATGCAAGAAAACTCAAATGCTAAAGTATTTAGTCCATAAAGAGCTGGAGTAGTTCAAGCCGAAAAATAAATGGATGTTGAAGATCCAAAGTCTATAATATAACATGATTGGAATTATAATTCATCTGTGTATGAGTTGGGATAGATGGATCCAGGAAGTAAATAAAAGCTGAAGGTTAATATCAATTTAGTATTTGGATGGAAACGAAAAGGAAGCCAAGAGTGATTTGGCTAGAAAGTGCTCAAATCAGAAATGATCATGCACAGTGGTTATAGTGAAGAGCACATGAAGATTCAGGAATCCAGAAGAATGGAAGACTTCTGGGATTAACAAGGAAACATGATACAAGGAGAAAGAAGTTGTTGCAATTACTGTAGCAAGAGATATTTTATGGCTTGTTGGGACAACCATAAAGTGGGAATTCTTGCATGTTTGCAAGTGTTGCTGATAATGTTGTTGCATATGGAAGGAAGCAACAGTAGGCTGGAATGTTGATCATAAGACTGATAAAGAGGCATGAGAACTTCTACTGTCATCAACTAATCAGATAGCATTAAATTTGTTTAATTGCAGCCATGCAGGTAAGTAATTCTCTTTTGAAATTAGATTGCATAATTGCCAAAGGGAAATTCAGGTAAGAATTCCCCAAATTGAATTGTTATAATACACAATATGGTATTGTTTAAGTGCATTAACAGAAATAAGTTACCACTAGGTGTGGTAAAGGCTAGAGGCATGTTATAGTTATCAAATATTTTATCTTTTAAATGCACACACTGACATAGTAGCATGTCATGTTAATTTGGTTATGAGGCAATAACTAGAGAAAATAAAAGCTAATAACTTGTTATAGGAATGATGCTAATAAATCTAGTCATGTATGAGACCAAGACATGGTTATATATGGCGAGGTATGGTTATAGACAGGTTATCTTCTACAAAAATACCCAATGATCTTCCTACCATTAAATAAAACTTGGACTGCAACCTTTTTGCTAACACTAGTAAACACCATAGAATTGTATTCTTGGTGTAGTGTTAGGGTCGAAAAGGAAGGCATCCAAGTAATTTTGATGACAATGGGAAGTGTGTGGAGATGTGTCAAGACATTGGCCAAATTTCCAATTTATGAATGGTGAGATACATGACTTAGATAAAGATCATTCTGAAAATCAATGCAAAGGTGCATTGAATAAGTAGGCATTGAGAGTTGCTCTCATGCCTAGTAAGTGGCAGAGTTGCACTTATACATGATGGAATTGTATACTTAAATGCATTTTGATGAATGCATTTTGTGAGTGCATGTATATATGTTTTTGCATGGAAATAATTATACTAATGGTTGAAATGTTGCTAACTCATGAAGTTGAGAACATTTCAGGAACTGTTAAACATTACAACAGGAAAGTTGCAAGTCAGGTAGTCATAGGAATAGTGACTACATAAAATTTGTTGTTCATAAAATTGAAGAAATGAACTTACTGTTATTAATTATGAACATGCATATGCATAGAATGATGAGTCATTCTATTTGGTTAAATTGTTTGGTAATTGTGATTGAATTTCTAGGTGCAGGCAATTCTAAGATCATGGCATAAGGTGTTATACATGTTGAATTATGATGTACAGAAAATAATGACAATTTGTTGGTTGTATGAAATATATAATCATTGTAGGAAAAATGGTATTTAGCATGGTGCTTGCTGGAAGCCATATGGAAAAATACATTCTATTATTCCAACAATGATGAAAAATTTATGAAATATAATTTCATGTTTTGGGGAAAAGTTGAATTCCCTTTGAACTTAGTTTGAGTTCCTAAATGAATTATTTTATGTTCTCTCATGATAAATGCATGTGTGTGATGCAAATGAGATGATATTGATTAAAGTTGGAACTCCTGGAGCCACAATGCTCTGAGACTTTCTGTCTGGCCTGTGTTGGAGCCCTAGAAAGGAAGTTGAGAAGTCGATGACCTATTGGATAGTGAAGGTGCATACTACCTTGGGTTGTACAGGCATGTGGGGAAGAGAGATCGTTGGTTGGAGTGCTGCCGAGTTTTGGCACCTTGGACTAGACTATGTTGATGTTGATTGTGGGCCATGGTTATCTTGGGAAGCCATTTCCCTAATGGATTCATAGCCCCTACTCAGGGCTTGTATGTTGCTGAGAGTTTATCAACATTGAGATTTAAGGTTGGGTAGAACGTCGTGGATCTACAACCAGTTGTTGCTTCAATGAGGTTTAATTGAATCATGTAATAAGGAATAATGAGCTAAATTATTTCCTGGAGCATCTCTATGTAATAGAGAAATTGACTTCTAGTTGTAGTATGAGTATGAGAATTGGTGCTGGAAAGTAGAGCACCAAATGGATAACAAGATTCCAATAGATAAAGCTTGGATATTTCAAAGAATTTGAATGGTACATGGTATATAATGCATTGAGGACAATGCATAAATAAGGGGAGGGGATTGTAATATCCCCAGGTTGAACCCCAACTGTAAATGTAATAATGTACTTAAGGTGGTGAGATGTTTTATATATTTTTGGCATGCATCTTCCAAGGTGTAGTGAGCACATGTAATGGATAGTAAACTGATGAAGTGTGCACATTCTAGGATACCGCGTGCACCAACTTAATTGCCTGTGATTTTGAGGCCAGGGAGCCTTTGTGTATATGCTGTGTTTTATAGGCTAGTGAGCCATTTTATGATGATTAGGACAGAGAACCTAGATGTTAAAGGCCAACGCGCCTATTTTGTACATGTCTCATCATTAATATAAAATACATCGCTGCGCGTAGACCGACCATGATAAAAGAGTATGGGGGATTAAATTCCACTAGTTAGGGAAAGAGAGGGGGATAAAAGTTAAGGAAAAGGGCTAAGCTAGGGAGCTTAAGCCAAAATGAATATTATATTAATATTTCCTAAAATATAAAGTATGGATAATTATTTTATCCTAAGTTCTAAAGATGGGGACAACTAGGCCAAAGTAGGTCCCAACATGACAAGTGTCAAGTTGGGTACATGCATACACATTGTGGGGACTTAGTTCATTTCCCATCATTCTTTCCATCATTCCTTCCATCATTCGAGCATGTAGGCAGCCATTCCATGAGCTTTCACTCACTCAGTTAGTTGACTTCCATACCTTCTTGTCACTATACCTAAAACTGTATCCATAGCCATACTCATTTGTGTAGCTGGTTAGCTTGGGAGTTGGACTGAAGAAGTGGGTTGTCAGGCCTGTGGGATATTGAAGAGGCGGGTTGTCAGGCCCATGAGAAATTCCTCTCTGGGTGAGAGAATTGTTGGGAATTGATTTCCTGAAGGTGCTAAACTGCAACTATAGGGCTCTGAGACTTCATGTTCGGCCTATTGTTGAAGCCTGGAAAGGAAGTGGGGCAGTCGAAGGACTGTTGAGCAGAGAAGGGGCACACTTCGTGGGGTGGGATAGACATGTGGGGAATGAGGGACTGTAGGCTGCTAGCTTGAGTTGGCACCTGTGATGAAGTCTTTCCTGTTCTCTATGAGCCATTATCCTGGTTAGGAATCCCTTTACTTGGGTGGAGCTTAGTCCCACCTCGAGGGTGACCCAATGCTGAGAGTGACGAGCAGTCTGGTCTAAGGTTGGGAGGTTCGAGGAAGGTCCACACAAAGTTGGTGATATTCTTACCAAGATAAGTGGAAATTGTGTGATAAATTTCCATGCTGCATTATTATTTACATGCTCAATTTTATGGGTTTATATTATGCATGGTTATAACTGTCTGTATATTCATGGGTATTTCTTGTATATGTTGCATGTATATGTTTATTGTTATTTCAGTATGAATCCATGCATTTACATATGTATTTGTCTGTTTATGTTATATATATATATTTCCACAAGAGTTCTGTGTGTATGTATTTTAATTGCATGCAGTTCAAAATTTTTATGTGGCTTAGCTCAGTTGGATGCTGGGTATGTTACAGTATGTTCCATAGAGAGAACAAAAGTGTTCTCTTGAGTAGCATGGCCCGACCATGGGTGGCCTGGGATGTTACAACACGACATAGTTTAGAGATAGAGATCAAGTCGGGTGGCCTATCCTGAGCTTGATGACTGGTCAATAACCTTTTGGGAACCAAAAGGTCCTTTAGTGGGGAGGTGGGATCTAGAATCAGATCCAGGAGCTTGATAGGGCTTAGAAAGGCCTAAAAATAAAAGTTATTAGAATGGCTTCAAAACAAACGGGTATATATGCCTCATTGAGATGAACCCAACACAACTTGAATAGGCTCAAATGGACCTCATATGCTTCTGATATTGTGTTCTGTTCGTTTCGCCAAATAGGCAAAAAGTCAACCATGTCAAAGTCAGCGCTGACGTCAGCATGTACGATAGGTGATGTCAGCATGCATTAGGATGAAATCATCATGCTGACATGGTGTCACCAGGAGGTGACACGTGTCTCCCATTTTCATCATTTTCAGGTTGATTTGGCACTATACGGATTTGACACGTGTCACCGTACGGATGACACGTGGTAGTCCATATAGTGATGTGGCCCTATGATAGAAGGACACGTGGAGTATGGATGACAACTGGGAAGGTGACTATGCATATGGCTTGTTGACGTGTCAGATAGGTGGTAAGTGACTAGGCGTAATGATTGGTGATGTGGACCAATCCTGGGCTGCCACGTGGCCTAATCAAGTGGTGCCATGTGGCACCCTGCAGATGCCCAATGACAACTGGGTAAAAAATTTGTTAGGTCAGGAGGTTCAAACCTCCAACCTCCTCGGGTGCCAACAACTTAACAACTGGGTGCTAACCAATTGGGCTATATGTGGTGCTTGCATTGAATTTGGCGCAATCCTTATTTGTGTTGACGATGGTTGAGAATTAGGGGATAGCCCCGGTCGACGAGGGCCAGCCTCGTTTGACCACGGGATAGGTTCCATGACACTTGTACCAGTTGTGGCGTGGAGTTTGGGCGCATGGACACATGGCCCATGCCACAAGTCTAGGAGCTACCACATAGGAGGGTTACACTGGAGGAAAAGGGTGGAGGACTAGGGCTTGGCCATATGGCCAGTAGTACATGACTAGGAGCCGGGTTTGGAGGCGGGGAAGTGCACCCACAATTGAGCTCCTGGCCATATGGAGGGCTCCCATATGCCTAGGGGCCAATGCATAGGGAGATGCACCCAATTTTATATGCAGAGTGGGTTTTTTAACCTTATAATAATGATTTTTACGGTTTTTCTCAACAGATTTGGGGGATTTTGCCCATTTTTGGGGGATATTGGGCCCTTTTTTAGGCTAGATCTTGGGAGGAAGTTGGGAGATGATAACCAAATTCAGATCTATATAAACCAGGCCTTATTGAGGCCATGAGAGAAGATTCAGAGTAGGTTTATGCTGAAGATTTTCCAAACCAAAGCCATTTTTATGCAGGGAAGCTGTTGAGATGCACACCTTTCTGGGCCATTTCTGGGACATCCGGTCATTCGATTCGAGTGTCATTTTTTCGTTTGGGTTCTTGAGATCTGGTAAAACAAGACCAGATCAGTTTTGTAACCTTTTGGCACTGTTGTGGTGTACTTATTGAGCTTTGAACATAAATAAGAAAGCCTCGCCCACTGAGACAAAGGCCTGGAGACGTAGGCGAGATTGTCGAACTTCGTTATCACATTGTTGTTGTTTTATGCTTCATTTAAGTTCTGTACATGTTCATATGGCTTCTATATTTCTTCTATAACTTCTTCCTCTTTCTTAAAGCTTCCTAATTGGTTAATCAAAACATGCTTAATAACTCAACCATAGTCATTTAAAAGATCTTTTCGGATCACCTGGTAGGCCCAATATCTGGGGAGATTGATGATCGATATTTAATCTATGACCCTGGCTGATGTGATTTGAGGGGTGTTTTGTGTGTTTCAAGTCCCGATGGTCCAGATAACTCTGTGAAATGATTGACCTTTCAGATCAACAATCAAGATCTACTCCTCGACTCATCAGACAACTATTGAGTGTTTAGGTTTGAAGTATAACCAATGAACATATCGTGTGTGAAATTAGAGGATATTCAGACTAGGTTTGAGGGATTTATTGTAGCCTGATTTTTATGGAAAGAAAAAGGATCTAGAGCTGACCAAATGAGAATTTTTTTTTTGCATGTGGACAAAATATTGAGTGTATGGACTTAGTGTATGTTGGGTAGACAGGTCGAATAAAGAATAGAGAGAAGAAATGATGCACAGAGAAAAGGTGCATGATCAAGAATATCAAGAAGGAATAGAGAAGAAAGAGAAAAAGAGGGGAGACAGGAAGGAACATGATCTCGTAAAATCCGAGAAAACCAGTCGAGCATGAGTTGTGTCCAACTTAGAATGAGTTGTCACCAGCAGAGTAGGAGTGGGAGACAACTCATTCTGAGTTGGCAAGAAAACCCGAGGTAAAAGGAAATAACATTCAAAATTAAAAGAGAGATTTAGAGAGAGATTCCTAGAGATTTTGAGAGTAGAGGAGAAGGTCATAGGTCAAAGCGAAATCTGTGACAGTGGAAATACAAGAGTAATTCTTGTAATTGTAGGAGATTATGTGTAAAGAATCCATGAATGTGACCAATGGAAGCTAGATTGAACCTCTATTGTAATGTAGAGCACACCAAAATCCATTAAATATAATAAATAAGAAAATCTTTGTGGATGTAGCCCAGGAGGGGGTGAACCACGGTAACCTTGTGTCGAGTTATGCTGTGATATAGTTAGTCGTGCTTATAATCGGTTAATTCATGTCTGTGTGATGTTGATCTTTTCTTTTCCCACAATGAATGTTTATATTTAGTGATAATGTTGAAATATTCATGCCCAATAAAGTTAAATGTATATTTAACTGTTAATTGATAAGAATCTAACTTGATACACATAAAGAATCAAGTAATTAGGACAGATTAACTAGAATACAGTGCACGAAAGGGTCTGTTCAATATGATAGAGCGTGTCTTCTTTCGTTCTGTCATCGGTGCAAAATATTGGTTACTGCAGTCTGCATAAATATAGCTCGGGTGAGACTTCGCCTGTTTGCAGGTGATGTCGAAAGGGATGTTATCTTTAGGGTTTTGTTGGACAACTTACTCTGAATCAAGGTCTTTAACCTATCTGCGTGCGCTCACCAAAAAATGGTTTTGTTTCAGGGTGACAACAACGGAAGTGGGCCTCAAACTTACAGACTGGGACAAGGAGAAGAACAAGGGCTCCCATGGCCTGGCAGAGGAGCAAACGAACCTAACAGATAGGGTAGACCCATTAAATGAAGAGGAGGAACGAGACAAAAGTTTCGAAGAGCTAGGGGATGCACAAGGAAAATATCAACCATCAGGAACATGAGTTATACATGACACATCAACAACCCCCCAACAAAGCAAGAAAAGAAAGGACATGGGAGAAACACAAGAAGGGAGAGCACATAACAAGGGAGAGCATACAAGAAAATGAAGGCACAAATACTTCCATTTCCCTTCTACATATTGACCGAAGGAGACATGGAAACAATCAACCAACAAATGGATGATACTGCATAAGAAATTTGGGAGAAAGAAGCTAAGAAGAAAGAGGCACACCACAAGGAGATGTAGGATCAGCTGGTAGCACTCCAACGAATGATGGATGCCGGAAGTAGTAGGACACAACATAGTGTAGATGAAGAGGTAGTTGAGGAATGGACCAAGAAATAGGAAGTCATACAAGAACAAGTATAGGTAATCCAAAAGATACTGGAATCAATGCAATTAACACTTGCAAATGGAATAGGTGCAGGACAAACAGGTTCGATAGAAGTAACACATATTGCAAGATTAGTTCAGCTGATAGCATCGCAAAGAGTGATCAAAGTGGTAGTAGGGATAGTCAAGCTACCCAACCCCACAAGTTAAGAACAACTACAGGGACTAAGTTACATGGACTTAGTTGTATCCCGGATGAGTACCAAAGTATTACAAAACTTACATACATGGGTTATGCAATAATTACACCTTTTCCTAGACATTGTAGACACAATAATATAAAAGGAAGAAGCAAAGAAAGAGGAACTGCAGAGACAATACAACATTGTGCTACATGAAAAGTGCGCAGTAGAACAACAAGTCGAATCCCAGAGAAGGAAGAAAGCAAATAAAACAACGAGGTAGAGAAAGCTAAGAGGGAGAATCTTGTGGCAGAAGAGAAGGTTGAGAAATCCCAACAGGAAAAAAACATAGCAGAGGAAAAGACCGAAGAAATAAGGAAGGAAAAGGGGGAATGTAACACACCCACTAACTAAATCAATTTTTTCCGGTCCTCTGTCGGATTCGAACCCCTAAATAACCAAGGAGGCCCAGCGTAAGCTGGCTCTATCTCTCTCCTACTCCATTCCCATGTGATCATGGGACATGTTCACGGCTCAATTTGATCGTAGCGTCTTTGGTATTTCACGCTTCGGCGCTTCAGTAATATCTACGCTCCCGACCAATGGGGATGAGTCCCTACCAGGTCAGCAAATGGCCAATAGGAACAATCCTCCACAGGGGTAACGAACCGCCAGTGAGAACAAGCCCCGTCGCGCATTTAGGTATAACACAGGTGGCGAAAGGGAAATGTGACATGAGGGTCGTCATGATAGGGAGGGGCCCCACTCCACACGCCACACTATTCCAGACCCCCCCCCCCTCATTAAAGGTAGAATGGCAAGGGGGGTCCAGAATCCACTGGGAAACCGTTGATCACACTGAGTAAATCTCGACCGTTCGAGAGTTGCGCGCCCAATTCCGAACCCCCCCCTACCACTAAAGGCAGAACAGTAAGGGGGCTCTGGAATGGAACCTCAGTTGTAGATCTGGATGCATGGACTCTGGCCGTCCAGATCTGCTCGCCGCTTATCCTAAAGCATATTCACGTCTTGGCTTAAGTTGACGTCTTGTTTCCACATCTAATGGTTAGTGTTGGGCTCTGGATTTGATACATTTTATTGCAGATTCTTGGTTTCTTTCATGATTGGGTTGCTAAGGTTTTCATACTTATGAAGTCTTCTTCTTATGAATTCTTGCAAAACCTCACTCATATGTTGTGGCACTCTTCTTGAT
>ML789955.1:731349-742812 GCA_009831015.1 Picea engelmannii
CTCAGTAAGTCAAGGAATTTGTTGACATACTCCTCCATAGTAAGTTGTCCCAGTTTGAGTTCATAGAACTCTTTAGCCTTCTCGTCGAAATACCTTTCCGACAAATACTTCTTCCGGAAGTACTTCTCGAACCATTTCCAAGATAGGTCTTCCTCACGGACCCCTTTCATATTCTTAAGGTCTTCCCACCAAATGGAAGCCTTTCCGTTCAGATTGAAAGTGGCCACTCGGGCCTTCAAGTTCTCTAAGAAATCATGGACTCTGAAATATTTCTTCAGTCCAAGTAGCCAAGCCTCAGCTTCCTCTCCCTTCTTTATCTCGCCGTCGAAGGAGGGAGGTTTGGCCTTCCTGAATTCCTCAAATTTATGACTCTTAGAAGTCTTTTGCTTCTTCTGTTTTTGTTGAGAATAGGAACTGGTCCTGCTTCTGGAAGAGCTTTCTGAATCACTAGCTTCCTTCTCAGTGGAATCGTCTGGCACTGGTCCTTTACCTCTGGGGTGGACCTTTCTGGATGTGCTTCTCTCAGTGTGGCCACTGACATGACCACGATTCTGCATCTCAGGTTCATGCTGCATTTGTCGCTGTAGGTCGGATAATATCTGCAGTAGAACTGCATTAATTTTGGTTTGCTTTTCTTATTCTTTCATCATCCTTTCATTATTGGCCTTGCAGCTTTACAACTCAACCATGAGACTCCTCACAGTTTCGGCTAGGTCTGGAGGGGTTCCTATTGCTCTTCTTTCATCAGAATCTTCATCTCTGTTGTGGGAGCCTTATCCCACCTCTTGGTGAGTCACCATACTCTGCGTCTGTAGATTCCCGCGGTTGATCGTCCGCTTGAGTGAAGAGACAAACGCTAGTTATTAGTCAAGAGTTAAATTCATTTTATAATTTGTGCATAATTTCACAACTCTTTCACATGCATACACAGTCGGGCTTTCATATTCCAAATTTTTAATCCTGGACAAGATAGTTAAGTCAGGGGGTTACTCCTCATAGGAGTGCTTCGAACGGAGTTTATGTGCGAATTGTGCATGAGCCCAATCAGGCCGAGTGTTGTAACCATGCTCTGATACCACTTTGTAACACACCCACTAACTAAATCAAAATTTTCCGGTCCTCTATCGGATTCGAACCCCTAAATAACCAAGGAGGCCCAACATAAGCTGGCTCTATCTCTCTCCTACTCCATTCCCATGTGATCATGGGACATGTTCATAGCTCAATTCGATCGTAGCGTCTCTGGTATTTTACGCTTCGGTGCTTCAGTAATATCTACGCGCCCGACTAATGGGGACGAGTCCCTACCAGGTCAACAAATGGCCAATAGGAACAATCCTCCACAGGGGTAACGAACTGCCAGTGAGAACAAGCCCCGTCATGCGTTTAGGTATAACACAGGTGGCGAAAGGGAAACGCGACACGAGGGTCGTCATGACAGGGAGGGGCCCCACTTCACACGCCACACTATTCCAGACCCCCCCCCCTCATTAAAGGTAGAATGGCAAGGGGGGTCCAGAATCCACTGGGAAACCGTTGATCACACTGAGTAAATCTTGACCGTTCGAGAGTTGCGCACCCAATTCCGGACCCTCCCCCTACCACTAAAGGCAGAACAGTAAGGAGGCTCTGGAATGGAACCTCAGTCGTAGATCTGGACGTGTGGACTCTGGCCATCCAGATCTGCTCGCCGCTTATCCTAAAGCATATTCACATCTTGGCTTAAGTTGACGTCTTGTTTCCACATCTAACGGTCAGGACATACTCGGATATCCTCCGAAAGAATCTCCCCCCTCCATCGGGGTTTCAAATATCACAACATTTAAATACATAAACATTTGGTCCTCGGAATCCCCGATATCCCGATATGACGTCAGCTTCCGCTAGTCCCCTGGACTAGACCTTTTGGTCCATACGACCTCCCTCTATATGACCACAGTCATATCCTTTCATCGGGGTTTTTCCCAAGGGTACTGATGATTGCCACGCATCCTTCTTAATTGGGCGGTCCCCATTAACTCTCGGGGTTTCAGGATTTTCGATGTCCTGGTTCCTTCGACCTCAGGAATGCCGATTCCCTGATTTTCTGACTCTCATCAGATCTTCGACACCTGTCCCTCTGAACGGACGGCTCAGATTATGTCGGGTTTTTCACCTGGGACTACCCCGTCCTCTTGTCCCTGGAAATGGCGACTTTCCGATGCACCAAACGTCGATGGCACTGGATCTCTGCCACGTTTCCTCTGCCAACGGACGGTCCTGATCTTGTCGGGATATCGCGGATTGCGATTCCAACATGTAAGAGTTTCACGCCTTCGAAAACTCTGATTCTACGATCCATGACTCCTCAGAATATTCCGACGCATGTCCCTGCTGATGGACGGTTCTGAGCTTATCGGGATTTCGCGGATCGTGAATCCTGATGCAACGATCTCTTCACTCCTGGAATCCCCGATGGGTTAAATCCCGACTCCTATCCTGATGTCTGACGCGTGTCCTGCCGAGATCAATGGCTAGGATCCTTTCTCGAGATTTCGTGACCTACAAGGTCTCGATTCTCTTGACCTTCAAACCCCGATGACTCTGATATCCCGATGACTCTTCCGGGACTCCTCGTCTGCATACTAGGACTTAAACCCTGCACAATTTTCCTGAGATCTAACGGCTGACGGGATTTCGCAATCTTCCTCTACGAATCCTGATCGCCGATTTCTCCTCCTATCCACGAGGGCTTACCCTCCACGTAACTTCCGCAGATCCGACGGCTATCGGGATCTCTGCTTAGATCTAACGGTTCTGATGCCACTTTGTGCACTCTTCCACAACTTTATGGATGGGGAAATCAGCGGTCCAGATGTTCTCAGGGAACATGGGGATCTACAGCCCTAGACTCTTCCCTACCCATGAAGACATAGGAAAATCATGTGGTAAGGTCTTTAACGCCCTACCTTCTCCCGCTAATCTAACGGTCATGGGGAAACTGTGGATTTCCTGACAAATTCTCATTCGTCGATTCGATATTCGTCCCTTAAGCTGCCATCTCGTGTTTTTTAAGAGGATCGTTCCTCCTCGTACCAGGTTATTAAGACTTGCACCTTCAAGTTCCTATTCCAGGTTCTGGGTAAACCTTTCCAAGGAGGAAATCTCTACAAGAGATCTATTCCGGGGCTTTTCGGGAGATGGGTGAAGGGAAACAACTTTCCGAGAACGAGCTGGAAGCCTAACTTAATTCAACCTATAATTAGATTTATTTATCAACTTAAATCATGCATGGCTTCCTCTGTTATAAGCATATGTCTATAAATTCTTATCAAAACACTGCACAGACATTCTTACACTGAAATCGTTCACAATCTCACAGGTCTATGAGCATATACATATATGTATCATTCTATGAATTTCAAGAGGCAATATGTAAACAAAACACTTATCAGAAGTGACTTCAGAAATGGGTGAAACTGCTGAGAGGGGTGCTCATTTCCACCCAACCGTAGGCTCAACGACTCCCAAAGGATTTACCACTAGCCACCCCTGAGCTAAGACCACGATGTTCTGAGACTGCGTCTCTCTGTCTGCCAGTGACCAGGAGCGAAGGTTGCAATCCTTCCTCTCTACTATCACTCACTCTGCATAATTCCAGAGTTCCCCTCACGTCCCCCTGTCAATCACCTCTACCATACACCTTATCCTCTCACGAGGTTGCGTGTGGCACGATTTTCCTCGCACTGATCAGGCCTGACGGCTCTACAGATGGGCGGTTCATCATCCCATCCCTCATCAAGCCATCCGCCTACCAGTCTGCGAGACATTAATTTTCAGGGCCAGCGAGCCACTTTTGGTTCTCCAGGCCAGTGTTGTCCAAATACGATATTTAATTCTCTATGGAACTTAACGCCACCTTTTCAGGTGCCCTCCACCACCATCGTGGTCTCTTTTTCTACACATCCCCTCATCAGCAGTCCTGCAATAAATTCAGAATGTTATTCACATTCATTGACCTCTTCCTCAAGGTCCATTTACATCACATATTCATATTTATGAGTTTTCCATAGTTCTTGGCCAGTTCAGTTATATTTACAAGTTGGGGGAAACAGGGTGTTATAGGGAAGCTGAGAAATTGGCACAAAAAGTTCAAGTAGAGATACAACAATTATATAAAGAAGTACCAGAAGTACCAATGGTGGTAGAAGACACAATTGAGGAGTAGGTAGTAAAGATGAGTAAGGCTATCCAGGACCTTCACAAGAATATTAAGGAACTGGAAGTAAATGCAACACTAGGGACACCACCAGAAGAAAGAGAAAAGAGGGAAAGGACTGCATAGATAGCGGTGGTGAAGATTAAACGTTTAGAACAAGAATGTAATGATACATGAAGAAGGTGAACACATATGGACATAGATTATGAACACCCCAAAGATGCAAGCACTGGATGAGAAATCAAGGTTGCGTAGGAATAAATGAGTCAAGCCACAGAGTGCGCCAATACGCTCCCACCAACCGAAAGAATGACAACACTATTGGCGAATAGGAAATTGCAGCTGGTAGTGGAAAACCTGAAGTAAGAACAACAAAAGGTCACACAGGAGTTGCGACCACGAAAGGACGAGGCACTCGAGGTACTAGAGGAACTAGATACCACACAAACTAGCACGACAGTAGCAACACAGGACATCGAGGCCAAACTAAATAACCTGATGATGCAGACAATGGAAGAAATTGTGAACAAGGAGGACAATGTCATAGTAGTAGTACAGACAGTGAAGGATAGCCTCCGAAAAGTCATTGAGGCATGTAAGATCATGACACAAGAAGCCTAAGTGGCTCGGGACAAGCCATAGGTGAGTGTTGGCAGCCTGTTGGGTAGCTAGGTTGAATAGAGCATAGAGAGAAGAAATGACACACAAAGAAAAGGTGCAGGATCAAGAAGATCAAGAAGGAAGAGAGAAGAAAGAGAAGAAGAGGGGAGACATGAAGGAACAAGATCTCATAAAATCTGGGAAAAACAATAGAGAATGAGATGTATCCAACTCAAAATGAGTTGTCACCAGTAGAGCATGAGTGGGAGACAACGCATTTTGAGTTGGCAAGAAAACCGGAGGTAAAAGGAATGAAAGTTCAGAATTGAAAGAGAGATTCAAAGAGAGATTCTGAGAGATTTTGAGAGTAGAGGAAAAGGTCAGAGTTCAAAGTGAAATTCGTGACAGTGGAAAGTCGAGAGTAATTCTTGTAATTGTAGGATATTCTGTGTAAAGAATCCATGAATGCAACCAATGGAAGCTAGAATGAACCTGTATTATAGAGCAGAGTGCACCAGAATCCATTAACTATAATAAAGAAACAAATCTTTGTGGACATAGCCTAGGAGAGGGTGAACCACGGTAACCTTGTGTCGAGTTATGTTTTTAGATAGTTAGTCATGTTTATAATTGGTTAGTTCATGTTTGTGTGATGTTGATCTTTTCTTTTCCTTTGATGAATGTTTATCTTTAATGAGAATGTTGAAAGATTCATGCGCAATAATGTTAAATGTATGTTTAATTGTTAATTGATAAGAATATAACCTGATACACATAAAGAATCAAGTAATGAGGACATATTAACTAGAATACAGTGTGTGAAAGGGTCTGTTTGATATGATAGAGCGTGTCTTCCTTCGTTCCCTCACCGCTACAAAATCTTGGTTCCTGCAGTCCCCATAAAGATACCTCAGGTGAGACTTTGCCTACTTGCAGGTGATGCTAAAAGGGTCGATATCTGTAGGGATTTGTTGGACAACTTACTATGAACCCAAGGTCTTTAACCTATCCATGTGCGTGCACCAACAATGTATAAGTAACGATGCCCTGATCATTTTGAATGTGTGTGTGTTATTTGGTTTTGGAAGAGAAGCTAAGGATCTGAGGCTCGTGGGAATGGAGGGAAGTGAAATGTATTGGTCTAAGGGTGGAAAGGAGGTGTGAGGTCAAATATACATAAACCCCATCAAGGTTTGTGTAAAAGAACCATCTAAAAAAATTAATTCTTGGTGATAAAAAAGTTGAAACATGGACTAGGATAAAATTGGCATGCATTTATGAATAGGTAAATCTCTCCTTGTTGTCCAAAATAGAGCGTAAATGTTTTGCAGAGGCTAGTGTTAAACAATATTGGGTTAATGACGTGGAATAAGAACTAAATCAGATAGATAAAAACAAAACCTGGGAACTTTTCCCAAGGACTAAAGATAAAAATGTGATTAGTACAAAGTGGGTGTTCATAAACAAGTTAAATGAAGATGGAAAAGTAGTAATAAATAAAACAATATTGTTCTATAAAGGGTATGCTCAAATAGAAGGTATTGACTTTGAAGAAACCTTTTCTCTTGTTGCAATATTAGAAGCCATTAGAATGTTTTTGGCACTTGCAAGCTTTAAGAATTTTAAAGTGTATCATATGGATGCCAAGTCAACATTCCTGAATGGAGATTTAGAGGAAGAAGAGTACATTGAACAACAAGAAGGGTTTTTATTATCAGAAAATGAAGATTATGTTTCTATATTGAAGAAAGAACTTTATGGATTAAAGAAAGCTCCTAGAGAATGGTATTCAAGATTCGAGAAGTACTTACAACAATAAGGTTTCAAAAGAGGAACAACATATATCAATATTTACATCAAATTAGACAATGCATATATGTTAATCATTTTGGTTTATGTGGATGATATCATTTTTGGAAGTAATGTTGATAGAATGAGCCAAAAACTTGCAGAAGAAATGAAAAAAGAATTTGAGATGTCCATGCTTGGAGAACTATCACTCTTCCTAGGGTTTCATATTTCTCAAACCAGTAAAGGCATATTCATTTCTAAGACCAAATATATCAAAGAGATGTTGAAGAAGTTTGAAATGGATGATTGTAAAACTGTCAGAACACCCATGGTCACTGGTTGTAAATTGAGCAAAGAGGATGAGTCAAAGGAAGCTAATCAAGCTCTATAAAAATCAATAATAGGAAACCTATTATATGTGACATATTCAAGGCCAGATATTATGGAGGCATCAAGGTTAGTTGGAAGGTTTCAAGCAACACCAAAAGAAACACATGTGCAAGTAGTAAAAATAATATTCATATAGTTGAAAGGCACATTGGATTTTGGCTTATGGTATCCCACAAATACAAACTTTACTCTAACAACTTATTGAATGCAAATTGGGTAGGTAGTGTGGATGACAGAAACGACACCAGTGGTGGCACATTCTTTCAAAGGAACATCCCGGTGTATTGGTTAAGAAAGAAGAAATCAACAATATCTCTATCCACAATAGAAGCACAATACATTGAAACAAGAACATGTTGTACACAAATACTCTAGATGAAACAAATGATGAAGGGAATTAATGTAGAATATGATTATCCGATATCAATAATCTGTGACAACTCCAATGCAATAAACATATCAAAGAATAATGTTATGAATTCAAAGAAAAAACACATTCCAATCAAGTACCATTTTTTAAGACAACAAGTCATAGGACAAAATGTCAAGCTGGAATGTATTGGTACAAAGGAACAAATTGCTAATATCTATACAAAACCCCTCCCTAGAGAAACATTTGAGTATCTCAGAAAGAAAATGGGAGTGGTACCCGTGCCACCCAATCACTGAAGAACTTTAAGAGAAGAAAAATCTCAAGGGGAGTTGTAGAAAGAAAGAAGGTTGTTGGTTGGAGAGAAGAGAATGAAGAGTAAAGTGAAAGTGGGAGAAAACACCTTTTCCATTGATGTCAAATGGGGAGAGTAAAGAGTAAGAAGGAGAAGCTACAGAACAGAGGAAGAATTTCAGACACAAGGAGTAGTTACAGATAGGGGGAGATTTACTAAGGGTTTACTTCAATGAAAAATGGGGAGATTGTTGGAAATAGTGTTGTCATTGATGTCAAAGACAGGGGGAGACTACTAAGGCCAAAGAGAATAAAAAAAGACTGAGGAAGTAGAGAAATTGGAGAGCCTCTGAGTGGAAAGAATCTTGTATAAATATATTCATACAAGCAACCGTAAAGGTGAGATCACTGTGTGAGAATAGTCAACCAAAATGAATTTGGGTTTATACAACATGACCCTGTCAAAGAGAAATGACAAATGCAAGCCAGACAACATGACCCTGTCAAAGAGAAATGACAAATGGAAGCCAGACAACATGACCCTATCAAAGAGAAATGGAGGAAAGAGATTTGAGGAAGATGAAAGAGAAATAATTTAGAAACAATTTCAAAGGTTTGATTTGCATGGTCGACTTATCCCACATGCATAGTAAAAATCACTTTAGAAGGGTTTATATTGCAAAGGCATTGTTACATGGTTTGAACGTGAATGGGCGAGTTATGAAACTATGTGAAAAGATTTACCTTTTAGTTGTAGGGGCCAACATATAAAATATTAGAGCACCAAAGTGAAGTGTATTAATGCAGTGTTAAATCTTCTAGGGGATCGATGGCTCGGTTCTTGGTGAGCTCAGTGGGACAGTGGGATGATCGCTCAGTAGACACGGTGGTCAGAACATAGAGAGTGGAAAAGGTTCCATAGCAGATCATAGTATAGGAATGAAAACAAGTGTTGAAGTCCTAAGCGCTTAGTGGCTGAGCCACATCAGAGCCATGAAAACAACCTCATCAACACCATGACGATAGTCACATCAGAGCTACATTATATAGCACATGTAAAAGAGGTTCACATTGAGGCCACAATAGACCAAGGGTGCTTCACCTTATTGACCAATATCTTATCATGTTCATTCATAAAGGAGGTTTTTTAATTATGAAAAATAGATTCAATATATTGTAGGTATTGGGGAGGGGATGTGGGGTACGTGAGGGTTTATAGGTATTGGGGGGTATAAAAAGGGGTATTTGGGAAAAATATTAGATATCTAGTAAAAATAGTTTATTTATTTATTAGAAAAATGTATTGGGAGGGGGGTTATACAAAAGGATCTGGGAAGGTATTTATTAATATCTAGTGAAATTAGGGGTACTCTTTAATATCCCATGAATGAACGTGCTATGTCACAAGTTCGTTGAGTGGAGATCCCATGCACCAGACACAAAAATAAAAATGGTTGTCAGTGACCAATGTCACGTGCCATTTTTCATGCCACGTGTAGTGTTGTAGTTATCCCAAGTGTCACGGGAAGATTGAGCCACATGTCTCGGATAGTATACCGAAATATCAAATACCAAAATATTAGAGGAGCATTGCATGTGTTTGAAGCTCATGGGAGCTCAATGGGCCGGTGAGCCTGGTGGGCTAGTGGACCCAGTAGGTCGATCACTAGATGACCCAATATAATGGATTGAGGAAAAAAAATGATCATTGTAATGTTGAAGTCCCAGTTCCTGTTGACTCGGTGGATCCATTGGGTTGATCGCCCAATGTCCCAGTGGTCGGGACAAAAAAATAAACAATTGAGATCTAATCTAGGAATGATTAGATGATTGCTAAGAGTTCAATTTTTTTTGTGTGTTCTAATAGTTGATGAATGCATCGACAATTGAGATGTTTTTCTTAGTTTGATCCAATAGTTGTTTTGAAGGGTGTATAGTTGAAGTGTTAGAGGCCTGGTGGCCTGATATACTGGATCGGGGAAAAAAGTCCAAGGTGAAAATTTAAAGGCCCGGGGGCTCGATGGGCTGATGACCTGGTGATCCAGAATTAGATACAGGAGTTTGATAGGGCTCAAAAAGGCCTAAAAATAAAATTTCTCAGAATGACTTAAAAAAAAATGTGTGTGTAGGCCTCGTTGAGACAAACCCAACGCAACTTGAATGGGCTCAAATGGACGTCGTATGCTCCTGATATCACGTTCTGTTCATTTCGCCAAACATGTAAAAAGTCAACCAGGTCAAAGTCAATGTTGATGTCAGCATGTACGATAGGTGATGTCAGCATGCGTTAGGGTGACATCAGCATGATTCCATCATGCTGGCATGGAATCACCAGGAGGTGACATGTGTCACCCATTTTTTTCATTTTCGGGCTGAGTTGGCACTGTACATATTTGACATGTGTCACCGTACGGATGACATGTGGCAGTCTATATAGTGACGTGTCCCTACAGAATACAAAAACGTGGCATATGGATGAAAGCTGGGAAGGTGACTAGGCATATGACTTGCTGACGTGTCAGATAGGTGGCAGGTGACTAGGCATACATATTGGTGATGTGGGCCAATCTTGGGCCGCCACGTGGCCCAATTGGGTGGTGTCACGTGGCACCCTACAGATGCCCAATGACAGTTGGTTAAAAGGTTTGTTAGGCTGGGAGGTTCGAACCTTTGACCTCCTCGGGCACCAACAACTTAACAACCAGGCGCCAACCAATCGAGCTATACGTGGTGCTTGCATTGAATTTGGCACAATCCTTATTTGTGTTGATGGTGGCTAAGAATTAGGGGATAGCCCCAGTCGGCGGGGGCCAGCCCTGTTTGACCACGGGCTAGGTTCCATGACACTTGTACCAGCTGTGGTGTGAATTTTTGCCGCATGGCCACATGGCCCATGCCATAAGTCCAGGAGCTCCTACATAGGAGGTCTACACCAGAGGAAAAGGGCAGAGGACTAGTGCTTGGCCATATGGCCACTAGCACTTGACCAGGAGTCGGGTTTGGAGGGGGGCCAACGCACCCACAGTTGAGAACTTGGCCATATGGCGGGATATCATATGCCCAGGGGCCAACGCGTAGCCCAGGGGCCAATGCGTAGGGGAATGTGCCCAATTTATATGCAGAGTGGGTTTTTTAACCTTATAATAGTGATTTTTATGGTTTTTCTCAGCAAATTTGGGGGATTTTGCCCATTTTTGGGGGATATTGGGCCCTTTTTGATGTCAGATATTGGGAGGAAGTTGAGAGATGATAACCAAATTTAGATCTATATAAACCATGCCTTCTTGAGGCCATAAGAGGAGATTCAGAGCAGGTTTATGTTAAATATTTTCCAAGCCAAAGCCATTTTTATGCAGGGAAGCTGTTGAGGAGCTCACCTTTGCGGGCCATTTCTGGGACCTACGGTCATCTGATGTGAGTGTCGTTTCTTATGTTGAGTTCTTGAGATCTGGTAGAGAAAGACCATATCAGGCTTGTAACCTTTTGGCACTGCTGTGATTTACCTATTGAGCTTTGAACAAAAATAAGAAAGCCTCACCCACTGAGACAAAGGCCCAGAGACGTAGGCGAGATTGACAAACTTCGTTATCGCATTGGTGTTATGATTTGATGTTGTTTTATGCTTCATTTAAGTTCTGTACATGTTCATATGGCTGCTATATTTATTCTATAACTTATTCCTCTTTCTTAAAGCTTCCTAATTGGTTAATCAAAACATGCTTAATAACTCAACCATAGTCATTTAAAAGATCTTTTCGGATCAAGTGGTATCAGAGCTAGTTGACATTTGGATTTGAGTTTTGCATGTTAACCAGGGAAA
>ML789955.1:749756-769991 GCA_009831015.1 Picea engelmannii
CACTTTCTTCTCCTTCTTTTTCTGGGTGCAAGTATTTCTTAACTTTCATTGATGACTTTTCCAGACGTACTTGGGTTTACTTCTTAAAACTCAAGGGTGAAGTTTTTGACAAGTTTTTGGCCTACAAGGCCCTTGTAGAAAAGAAATCTAGACATCAAATTCAAAGGTTAAGAACAAATAATGGAGGCGAATATGTGAACAATAATTTTAAAAATTACTGCACTACACAGGGAATCCAAATGCAACAAACTGTTCCATATACACCACAACAAAATGGTGTTGCTGAGAGAAAGAACCGCACATTAAAAGAAATGGCTAATTGTATGATGCAATCTAAGGGATTAAGTCTAAAGTATTGGGCGAAAGACATCAACTGTGCAAGTTACATAGTAAATCACACTCCCACAAAGGCTCTTAAAAATATAACACTGGAAGAAACTTGGACTAAAATTAAACCAGATGTAAGTCACTTCCGTGTATTTGGCAGTATAGCATGGGCTCACATTCCTGATGAGAAAAGGAAAGCATTGCAACCTAAAAGTGAGAAGTGTATATTTGTTGGTTATTATGAAGATGTCAAAGGTTACAGAGTTCTTCAATCACATTGTAATGAAATTATTATTAGAAGAGATGTTAAATTTGATGAAAATCTCTTGGTCTGCGAGCCTAATTCGACGATTGCGCCTTCTTCGGCCTACGAGCCATCTTCGGCGTTTGTGCCTTCTTATGATCTGATTTCTTCTTCATATGATGACAGTGAGGATGAAAATCCACCTCCGCCTGCTCACCCTCCTCCAGATGAGTCATTTGAACCTGAACCAACACCAGCTCCATCACTTCCTAGATAGGTCTGTTCAACACGAGAAGCAACTAGTGATCTTGTCGGTGATCCTTCAGATCAGTGTCAGACACGTTCAGAGTTCCAACGAGCCTCTTCTCTTTTGGATCAAGTTTCAAAAACTCATGATCCAGAGACATTTGCAGAAGCTTCAGGTCATCCAGATTGGGATACATCAATGAATGAAGAGTATCATTCTTTAATGGAAAATGATACTTGGGATCTTGTACCTCTTCCAAAAGGAAGAAAACTTGTTAGATGCAAATGGGTCTACAGAACTAAGTATGCATTAGATGGAAGTGTTGAAAGACACAAGGCTCGATTAGTTGCCAAAGGATTTTTCCAAGTTGAAGGAATTGACTATAATGAAACCTTTGCCCCTGTAGCAAAAATGAATTCCATCCGCCTTTTTCTTTCCCTTCCTGCCTCACATAAATGGGAGGTCCATCAGATGGATGTTAAATCCGCCTTCTTGCATGGAGATTTGCAAGAATAAATCTATATGGAACAACCTCCTGGCTATGTCCAGAATGACTCTAGCCTTGTTTGTTGCCTCAAGAAATCTCTTTATGATCTCAAGAAAGCTCCCCGAGCTTGGTATGCCAAAATGGATAGATTTCTTATTGTCAATGGATTATCTAGATGCCATTATGATCCTAACGTCTATACTAAGAAAGTAGGAAGCCATGTCATAATCCTTGTCCTTTATGTTGATGACCTTATCCTTACTGGTAGTGACTCAAAACTTTTAAACCATGTGAAAACCAGCCTTAAGAAGAAATTTGAAATGACAGACTTAGGCTTTTTGCACTATTTCCTTGGCCTCTAAGTTTTACAAACCAATGAAGGCATTTTTCTTTCCCAGTCTAAGTATGCTTGTGACCTTCTACGTCGCTTTCACATGGACGATTGTAAACCAACCCCTTCTCCCTTCTAGTCTGGAGTCAATCTTTCTGCCACCTGTACTTCTCCTGAAGTTGATGCCACCCTGTACCGTCAGTTAGTTGGTAGCCTCTTATACTTGACTCATACCCGTCCTGATCTTTCCTTTGATGTTGGTCTTGTTGCCTGATATATGCAAACACCCCATGAAAGCCATTGGAAATCAGCTAAAAGGATACTTCGCTATGTTCGTGGTACAGTTCAGTTTGGAATACATTACAGTTCAGGGGGGACTCCTTTATTGGTTGGTTTCACTGATTCAGATTGGGTCGCCAATCCTGATGATCGGAAGTCTACTGTAGGTTATGTTTTCAGCCTTGGTTCAGGACCTGTCACTTGTGCCTGTAAGAAACAATAGACTATTTCACTTTCTTCAGCAGAAGCAGAGTACAGAGCAACGGTAAATGCAAGTCAGGAAGCCATGTGGCTTCGATAGATCCTTTCAGAGTTTGGATTCTAGCACCAGCATCCGACCAGCCTTTGGTGTGACAATCAGAGTGCCATCAAGCTTGCCAAAGACCCAGTTCAACATCAACATAGCAAACACATACAGCTACACATGAACTTCATCAAAAAGCTCATTCATGATCAAGTTATTGAAGTGCTCTTTTTCCCTACAGAAGATCAAGTTGCAGACATTTTCACAAAGTCTCTTACAGAAGCAAATTTTTCCAAAATTCGATCTATGTTAGGCGTTCATGAAGTTGTCATTAAGGGTGGATAGGCTTTAATGTCTCCTTTCTTATCCTATTGTGTCACTATTGTAAATCCTTCAATCCTATCCCAAGTTGTTCTTAAGGGGGGATGTTAGGATATTTAGACACTTAGGAGTTAGTAAGATCTACTTGGTCTATTGTTTCGTTAGGTAAAAATGTGTTTTCTAGTGTGTTTCTTTAGTATGCATTAGTATGCATTTGTAGTTAGGATATCTAACGTTCACGATATGTTCTCGACATAGAGTGATCCGACGGTTCATACTCTCCTCGATCTTAATGACCATTGATCTGTGGCTTAACACTCGATTGGTCCATGATCTCTATTTAAAGAGCATGGAGGGTCATTTGTCGATGATCAATTGTGAGAAACTCTCTTGTAAAATATCTTTGTAATCTTTTTCTTTGCATTAATAAACTTCTCCAAGTGGCCGCGTTGGCTGGGGCCGTGGATGTTTCCCGGTAGGGGTTTTACCACATGAAAACATGGGTGTGTTGATCTTTGATCTAGTTATGTGAGTGGTTACTGAAGGTGTTCATCCTCTGTTGGAATACCTGTGTTGTCAAACAGTAACTAGCAGCCCAGAACCCAGAAAAGGGTGAAACTTGGACAAGGTGTCCAGAATATGCATGTGAATAAACGAAATTGATCTTCTACTAAAAGTCCAATGGAGTAGGGGCGAAAATGCATAATTACAGTGCAGAGTTGTGCCAAGTAGAAGGGTGAAAAAATAAATTAATGGATAATTTTCAAATAACCATAACTTTCTGCTCAAGACTCAGAATTGAGCATGGGAGAAGGCGTTGGAAAGGTTTTGGATAGTGGAATATAAATATTCACCCATAAAATTGATCTGGCCATTCAATTTTCTAGGAAATAAGAAGAAATAATTCTGATATATTATTGAACCAGAATGGTTCATATTTGTTTCATGAAATTGATGAGTCAGTTAGCCTGACAAAGTTTTGTTGGTTGCACATTTTTGCAGAGTTAAAAACTTTTAGTTATTAAAGGGTGAAAATTAGTTGAAAATAAGCAGAGGTGCTCATGAAAAGAGTGCTATGAATTTTTTTTTTCATAAGATGATCAAAAGCCAAGACCTCAAAATGTTCAGGTATGAATCTAAGTGCAACCATAAAGTCTTGGGAGGCCACTACAGGAAGTCCTCTCATGTCAGTCAAGTATTCAATGGAATCTAGGCAGAGGATTAGATCATGTAGTGAATGAATTAGTGAACACTCCCAAAGAGACCAATATACAAATTAAGCAATGCATTGGAGTAAGATCTTTTATAAAAGGAATTGACTATCAGAATGATAGTCATTAGATAAAGAAAGAGGCTTATTGCATATTTGGATAAAGAGTGCATCATATTCATGGATTAGTTATGAAATTATAGAGTAATGCTTCCCTTATGTTTATCAGAGTGCGCAGTAGAAGCATGGTATGAAGGAAATCAGTATGGCATGATAGAAGTGGATTGTGTAAGGCAGGTTGAAATCAGATTGGTCAAGACAGGGAAAAGTAATAACCAACAAGAAAATCCAAGTGCTGATATGATCAGTTAAGGAAAGGATAAATCAATTACCTCAAGAAGGAATTTGGTGTTAACTGTCCAAGGTTACTTAGAAAACATGACTGGAAATATAATTGGGTCATGTAAGAGTTGGATCAGAGGGATCCGAATAATAATGAAATGTTGAAAATTAATATCAACATAATATGTAGTTGCAAGTCCATGAACATGCTAGGATAATGGAAGAAGAAGTCCTGAGGTAGATATCAAGATAATGGGAAAACACAAATATTAGTAGATATTATTGATGCATACCAAAGGTATTGAATATATTTCCACAATAGCATGGATATGTCAAAGCCAAGAAAGACTTAAAAAATAAATGAATCTTTGTAGAGAGTCAGTAAAGAACCATGAAGAGGAAAATGGTTCTATGCATGGTTTTGAATGTAAAAGAGATGGTGCTTGAGAATAATCCATCTCAAGTGGCATAGAGTCATGAGTGACATTTCCAAGGGGTGGAAGTATCACTTGAAATTATGTTGGTAAATTAAAAGCAGCATTAAGTGCTTTTAATTAATTCTATGCAGTTAGGGAAGGAGGCACATGTGCATCCATACAACATGATAAGAGATTGACTATGAAAGACAAGTTTGAGGCCAGTTGGCAAGTAGTGGATAAGAATGCAAGAAAACTCAAATACTAAAGTATTCAGTCCATAAAGAGATGGAGTAGTTCAGGCCGAAAAATAAATGGATGTTGAAGATCCAAAGTCTATAAGATAACATGATTTCAATTATAATTCATCCGAGTATGAGTTGGGATAGATGGATCTAGGAAGTAAATAAAATCTGAAGGTTAATATTAGTTTAGTATTTGGATGGAAACGAAAAGGAAGCCAAGAGTGATTTGGCTAGTAAGTGCTCAGATAAAAAATGATCATGCACAGTGGTTATAGTGAAGAGCAGATGAAGATTCAAGAATCCAGAAGAATGGAAGACTTCTGGGATTAACAAGGAAACATGATACAAGGAGAAAGAAGTTGTTGCAATTACTGTACCAACAGATTTTTTATGGCTTGTTGGGACAACCATAAAGTGGGAATTCTTGCATGTTTGCAAATGTTGTTGATAATGTTGTTGCATATGGAAGGAAGCAACATAGGYTGGAATGTTGATCATAAGACTGATAAAGAGGCATGAGAACTTCTACTGTCATCAACTAATTAGGTAGCATTAAATTTGTTTAATTGCAGCCATGCAGGTAAGTARTTCTCTTTTGAAATTATATTGCATAATTGCCAAAGGGAAATTCAAATAAGAATTTCCCCAAATTAAATTTTTATAATACACAGTATGGTATTGTTTAAGTGCATTAACAGAAATAAGTTACCACTAGGTGTGGTAAAGGCTAGAGGCATGTTATAGTTATCAAATATTTTATCTTTTAAATGCACACACTGACATAGTAGCATGTCATGTTAATTTGGTTATGAGGCAATAACTAGAGAAAATAAAAGCTAATAATTTGTTATAGGAATGATGCTAAGAAATCTAGTCATGTATGAGACCAGGACATGGTTAGATATGGCGAGGTATGGTTATAGAAAGGTTATGTCCCACACAAATACCCAATGATATTCCTACCATTAAATAAAACTTGGACTGCAACCATTTTGCTAACACTAGTAAACACCATAGAATTGTATTCTTGGTGTAGTGTTCGGGTTGAAAAGGAAGGCATCCAAGTAATTGTGATGACAATGGGAAGTGTGTGGAGATGTGTCAAGACATTGGCTAGATTTCCAATTTATGGATGGTGAGATACATGACTTAGATAAAGATCATTCTGAAAATCAATGCAAAGGTGCATTGAATAAGTAGGCATTGAGAGTTTCTCTCATGCCTAGTAAGTGGCAGAGTTTCACTCATACATGATGGAATTGTATACTTAAATGCATTTTGCTGAATGCATTTTGTGAGTGCATGTATATATGTTTTTGCATGGAAATAATTGTACTAATGGTTGAAATGTTGCTAACTCATGAAGATGAGAACATTTTAGGAACTGTTAAACATTACAATAGGAAAGTTGCAAGTCAGGTAGTCACAGGAATAGTGACTACATAAAATTTCCTGTTCAAAAAATTGAAGAAAGGAACTTACTGTTATTAATTATGAACATGCATATGCATAGAATGATGAGTCATTCTATTTGGTTAAATTGTTTGGTAATTGTGATTGAATTTATAGGTCCAAGCAATTCTAAGATCATGGCATAAGGTGTTATACATGTTGAATTATGATGTACATAAAATAATGACAATCTATTGGTTGTATGAAATATATAATCATTGCAGGAAAAATGGTATTTAGCATGGTGCTTGCTGGAAGCCATATGGAAAACTACATTCTATTATTCCAACAATGATGAAAAATTTATGAAATATAATTTCATGTTTTGGGGAAAAGTTGAATTCCCTTTAAACTTAGTTTGAGTTCCTAAATGAATTATTTTATGTTCTCTCATGATAATTGCATGTGTGTGATGCAAATGAGATGATATTGATTAAAGTTGGAACTCCTGGAGCCACAGTGCTTTGAGAATTCCTATCTGGCTTGTGCTGGAGCCTTGGAAAGGAAGTTGAGAAGTCGATGAACTGTTGGATAGTGAAGGTGCATACTACCTTGGGTTGTACAGGCATGTGGGGAAGAGATCATTGGTTGGAGTGCTGCTGAGTTTTGGCACCTTGGACTAGACTATGTTGATGTTGATTATGGGCCATGGTTATCTTGGGAAGCCATTGCCCTGATGGATTCATAGCCCCTACTCAGGGCTTGTATGTTGTTGAGAGTTTATCAACAGTGAGATTTAAGGTTGGGTAGAACGTCGTGGATCTACAACCAGTTGTTGCTTCAATGAGGTTTAATTGAATCATGTAATAAGGAACAATGAGCTGAATTATTTCCTGGAGCATCTCTATGGAATAAAGAAATTGACTTCCAGTTGCAGTATGTGTATGAGAATTGGTGTTGGAAAGTAGAGCACCAGATGGATAACAAGATTCCAATAGATAAAGTTTGGATATTTTAAAGAATTTGAATGGTACATGGTATATAATGCACTGAGGACAATGCATAAATAAGGGGAGGGGATTGTAATATCCCTAGGTCGAACCCCAACTGTAAATGTAATAATGTACTTAAGGTGGTGAGTTGTTTTATATATTTTTGGCATGCATCTTCCAAGGTGTGGTGCGTTCATGTACTGCGCAGTAAAATGATGAAGTGTGCACATTCCAGGATACCACGTGGATCAACTTAAGTGCCTGTGATTTTGAGGCCAGGGAGCCTTTGTGTATATGTTGTGTTTTATAGGCTGGTGAGCCGTTTTATGATGATTAGGACAAAGAGCCTAGATGTTAAAGGCCAGCGTGCCTATTTTGTACATGTCTCATCATTAATATAAAATACATCGCTACACACAGATCGACCACGACAAAAGAGTATGGGGGACTAAATTCCACTAGTGAGGGAAAGAGAGGGGGCTAAAAGTTAAGGAAAATGGCTAAGCTAGGGAGCTTAAACCAAAAATGAATATTATATTAATATTTCCTAAAATATAAAGTATGGATAATTATTTTATCCTAAGTTCTAAAGATGGGGACAACTGGGCCAAAGTAGGTCCCAATATGACAAGTGCCAAGTTGGGTACATGCATACACATTGTGGGGACTTAGTTCATTTCCCATCATTATTTCCATCATTCCTTCCATCATTTGAGCATGTAGGCAACTATTCCATGAGCTTTCACTCACTCAGTTAGTTGACTTCCATACCTTCCTATCACTGTACTTGAACCTGTATCCATAGCCATACTCGTTTGTGTAGCTGGTTATCTTGTGAGCTGGACTGAAGAAGTGGGTTGTCAGGCCTATGGGATATTGAAGAGGCGGGTTGTCAGGCCCATGAGAAATTCCTCTCTGGGTGAGAGAATTGTTGGGAATTGATTTCCTGAAGGTGCTAAACTGCAACTATAGGGCTCTGAGACTTCATGTCCGACCTATTGCTGAAGCCTGGAAAGGAAGTGGGGCAGTCGAAGGACTGTTGAGCAGAGAAGGGGCACACTTCTTGGGGTGGGACATGCATGTGGGGAATGAGGGACTGTAGGCTGCTAGTTTGAGTTGGCACCTGCAATGAAGTCTTTCCTGTTGTCTATGAGCCATTAGCCTGGTTAGGAATCCCTTTACCTGGGTGGAGTTTAGTCCCAGCTCGGGGGTGATCCAATGCTAAGAGTGATGAGCAATCTGGTCTAAGGCTGGGAGGTTCGAGGAAGGTCCACACAAAGTTGGTGATATTCTTACCAAGATAAGTGCCAATTGTGTGATAAATTTCCATGCTTCATTATTATTTACGTGCTCAGTTTTATGGGTTTATCCTATGCGTGGTTATAACTGTCTATATATTCATGGGTATTTCCTGTATATGTTGCATGTATATGTTTATTGTTATTTCAGTATGAATCCGTGCATTTACAGATGTATTTGTCTGTTTATGTTATATATATATATATATATATATATATATTTCCGCAAGAGTTCTCTGTGTATATATTTTAATTGCATGCAGTTTAAAATTTTTATGTGGCTTAGCTCAATTGGATGCTGGGTATGTTACAATATGTTCCATAGAGAGAACAAAAGTGTTCTCTGGAGTAGCATGGCCTGACCATGGTTGGTCGAGGACATTACAACACGACATAGTTCAGAGACATAGATCAAGCCGGGTGGCCTATCCTAAGCTTGATGACTGGTTAGTAACCTTTTGGGGACCAAAAGGTCCTTTAGTGGGGAGGTGGGATCCAGAATCAGATCTAGGAGCCTGATAGGGCTTAGAAAGGCCTAAAAATAAAAGTTATTAGAATGGCTTCAAAATGAACGTGTATGTAGGCCTCGTTGAGGCGAACCCAACACAACTTGAACAGGCTCAAACATATGTCGTATGCTCCCAATATTGCGTTCTATTCGTTTCGACAAACAGGGAAAAATTCAACCGTGTCAAAGTCAATGCTGATGTTAGCATGTACGATAGGTGATGTCAGCATGCGTCATGATGAAATCATCATGCTGACGTGGTGTCTCCAGGAGGTGGCACGTGTCTCCTATTTTCATCATTTTCGGGCTGATTTGGCACTGTACGGATTTGACACGTGTCACCGTATGGATGACATGTGGCAGTCCATATAGTGATGTGGCCCTATGACAGAAGGACACGTGGAGTATGGATGAAAACTAGGCAGGTGACTAGGCATACGACTTGCTGATGTGTTGGATAGGCGACAAGTGACTAGGCGTACTAATTGGTGATGTGGGCCAATCCTGGGTCGCCACGTGGCCCAATCAGGTGGTTCCACGTGGCACCTTGTGGATTCCCAATGACAACTAGGTAAAAAGATTGTCAGGCTAGGAGGTTCGAACCTCCGACCTCCTTGGGCGCCAACAACTTAACAATTGGGTGCTAACCAATTGGGCTATATGTGGTGCTTGCATTGAATTTGGTGCAATCCTTATTTGTGTTGATGGTGGCTGAGAATTAGGGGATAGCCCCGGTCGGTGAGGGCCAGCCTTGTCCGACCGCGGGATAGGTTCAATGACACTTGTACCAGCTGTGGCATGGAGTTTGGGCACATGGCCACATGGCCCATGCCACAAGTCCAAGAGCTACCACATAGGAGGGTTACACCGGAGGAAAAGGGTGGAGGACTAGGTCTTGGCCATATGGCCACTAGCACATGACTAGGAGCCGGGTTTAGAGGGGGGGCAGTGCACCCACAATTGAGCTCCTGGCCATATGGAGGGCTCCCATATGCCTAGGGGCCAACACGTAGGGAGATGCACCCAATTTTATATACAGAGTGGGTTTTTTAACCTTATAATAGTGATTTGTATGGTTTTTCTTAGCATATTTGGGGGATTTTGCCCATTTTTGGGTGATATTGGGCCCTTTTTTAGGCCAGATCTTGGGAGGAAGTTGGGAGATGATAACCAAATTTAGATCTATATAAACCCGGCCTTCTTGAGGCCATGAGAGGAGATTCAGAGTAGGTTTATGCTGAATATTTGCCAAGCAAAAGCCATTTTTATGCAGGGAAGCTGTTGAGGAGTGCACCTTTCTGGGCCATTTCTGGGACCTTCGGTCATCCGATTTGAGTGTAGTTTCTTCTATTGGGTTCTTGAGATCTGGTAGAACAAGACCAGATTAGTGTTTTAACTTTTTGGCACTACTGTGATGTACTTATTGAGCTTTGAACATAAATAAGAAATCCTCACCCACTGAGACAAAGGCTCAGAGACATAGGCGAGATTGTCAAACTCCATTATCACATTGGTGTTATGATTTGTTGTTGTTTTATGCTTCATTTAAGTTCTGTACATGTTCATATGGCTGCTATATTTATTCTATAACTTCTTCCTCTTTCTTAAAGCTTCCTAATTGGTTAATCAAAACATGCTTAATAACTCAACCATAGTCATTTAAAAGATCTTTTTGGAACACATGGTAGGCCCAATATTTGGGGAGATTGATGATCAATATTTAATCTATGAACTTGGATGATGTGATTTAAGGGGTGTTTTGTGTGTTTCAAGTCCCAATGGTCCAGATAACTCAGTGAAATGATCGACCTTTCAGATCAACGATCGAGATCTACTCCTCGACTCATCATACAACTATTGAGTGTTTAGGTTTGAACTCTAACCAATGAACATATTGCGTGTGAAATTAGAGGATATTCAGACTAGGTTTGAGGGATTTATTGTAGCCTGATTTCTATGGAAAGAAAAAGGATATAGAGCTGACCAAATGAGAAAATTTTGTTTGTATGTGGACAAAATATTTAGCGTATGGACTCAGTGTATGTTGGGTAGACGGGTCGAATAAAGAATAGAGAGAAGAAATGACGCACAGAGAAAAGGTGCATGATCAAGAATATCAAGAAGGAATAGAGAAGAAAGAGAAGAAGAGGGGAGACAAGAAGGAACATGATCCTGTAAAATCCAAGAAAACCAGTCGAGCATGAGTTGTGTCCAACTTAGAATGAGTTGTCACTAGCAGAGTAGGAGTGGGAGACTACTCATTCTGAGTTGGCAAGAAAACCTGAGGTAAAAGGAAATAACATGAAAATTAAAAGAGAGATTTAGAGAGAGATTCCTAGAGATTCTGAGAGTAGAGGAGAAGGTCATAGGTCAAAGTTAAATCCGTGACAATGGAAATACGAGAGTAATTCTTGTAATTGTAGGAGATTATGTGTAAAGAAATCATGAATGTGACCAATGGAAGCTAGATTGAACCTCTATTGTAGTGTAGAGCGCACCAAAATCCATTAACTATAATAAATAAGAAAATCTTTGTGGACGTAGCCCAGGAGGGGGTGAACCACAGTAACCTTGTGTCAAGTTATGCTGTGAGATAGTGAGTCGTGCTTATAATCAGTTAATTCATGTATGTGTGATGTTGATATTTTCTTTTCCTATGATGAATGTTTATATTTAGTGAGAATGTTGAAATATTCATGCCCAATAAAGTTAAATGTATATTTAACTGTTAATTGATAAGAATCTAACCTGATACACATAAAGAATCAAGTAATTAGGACAAATTAACTAGAATACAGTGCATGGAAGGGTCTGTTCGATATGATAGAGCGTGTCTTCCTTCGTTCCCTCACCGGTGCAAAATATTGGTTACTACAGTCCCCATAAATATAGCTCGGGTGAGACTTCGCCCGTTTGCAGGTGATGCCGAAAGGGATGGTATCTTTAGGGTTTTGTTGGATAACTTACTTTGAATTAGGGTCTTTAACCTATCCGCGTGCGCTCGCCAACAAATGGTTTTGTTTCAGGGTGACAACAACGAAAGTGGGCCTCAAACTTACATACTAGGACAAGGAGAAGAACAAGGGCTCCCATGGCCTGGCAGAGGAGAGAATGAACCTAACAGATAGGGTAGACCCATAAATGAAAAGGAGGAACGAGACAAAAGTTTCGAAGAGCTAGGGGATACACAAGGAAAATATCAACCAACAGGAACATGAGTTATACATGACACATCAACAACTCCCCAACAAAGCACGAAAAGAAAGGACGTGGGAGAAACACAAGAAGGGAGAGCACACAAGAAAATGAAGGCACAAATACTGCCACCGCCCTTCTACATATTGACCGAAGGAGACATGGAAACAATCGACCAACAAATGGATGATACTGCATAAGAAATTTGGGAGAAAGAAGCTAAGAAGCAAGAAGCACACCACAAGGAGATGTAGGATCAGCTGGCAGCACTCCAACGAATGATGGATGCTGCAAGCAGTAGAACACAACACAGTGTAGATGAAGAAGTAGTTGAGGAATGGACCAAGAAACAAGAAGTCATACAAGAACAAGTATGAGTAATCCAAAAGATACTGTAATCAATGCAATTAGCACTTGTGCAAGGAATAGGTGCAGGACAAACAAGTTCGACAGAAGTAACACAGATTGCAAGATTAGTTCAGTCGATAGCATCGCATAGAGTGATCAAAGTGCCAATAAGGATAGTCAAGCTACCCAACCCCACAAGTTAAGAACAACTACAGGGACTAAGTTACATGGACTTGGTTGTATCCGAGATGAGTACCAAAGTATTACAAAACTTACATACATGGGTTATGCAAGAATTACGCCTTTTCCCAGACATTGTAGACACAATAATATAAAAGACAGAAGCAAAGAAAGAGGAACTGCGGAGACAATACAACATTGTGCTACATGAAAAGTGTGCAGTAGAACAACAAGTCAAACTCGCAGAAAAGGAAGAAAGCAAATCAAACAATGAGGTATAGCAAGCTAAGAGGGAGAATCTTGCGAAAGAAGAGAAGGTCGAGAAAGCCCAACAGGAAAAAAACAAAGCAGAGGAAAAGACCAAAGAAATAAGGAAGGAAAAGGGGGAAGCTGAGCAATTGGCACAAAAAGTTCAAGTAGCGATACAACAATTATATAAAGAAGTACCAGAAGTACCAATGGTGGTAGAAGACACAATTGAGGAGAAGGTAGGAAAGATGAGTAAGGATATCCAGGGCCTTCACAAGAATATTAAGGAACTGGAAGTGAACGCAACACTAGGGACACCACCAGAAGAAAGAGAAAAGAGGGAAAAGACTGCACATATAGTGGTGGTGAAGATCAAATGTTTAGAACAAACGATATACGAAGAAGGTGCACACATATGGACATAGATTATGAACACCTCGAAGATGCAAGTGCTTGATGAGAAATCAAGGTTGCGTAGGAACAAATGAGTCAAGCCATAGAGTGCACCAATACGTTACCACCAACCAAAAGAATGACAACACTGTTGGCGAATAGGAAATTGCAGTTGGTAGTGGAAAAACTGAAGTAAGAACAACAAAAGGTCACATGGGAGTTGCGACTGTGAAAGGACGAGGCACTCGAGGTACTAGAGGAACTAGATACCATGCAAACTAGCACAACAGTAGAAACACAAGACGTCAAGGCTAAACTAAATAACCTGATGACGTAGACAATGGAAGAAATTGTGAACAAGGAGGATAATGTCACAGTAGTAGTACAGACAGTGAAGGATAGCCTCCGAAAAGTCATTGAGGCATGTAAGAGCACGACACAACAGGCCTGAGTGGCTCGGGACAAGCCACAAGTGAGTGTTGGGAGCCTGTTGGGTAGATAGGTTGAATAGTGCATAGAGAGAAGAAATGACGCACAAAGAAAAGGTGCAGGATCAAGAAGATCAAGAAGGAAGAGAGAAGAAAGAGAAGAAGAGGGGAGACATGAAGGAACAAGATCTCATAAAATCTGGGAAAACCAATAGGGAATGAGTTGTCACCAACACAGAAGGAGTGGGAGACAACTCATTTTGAGTTGGCAAGAAAACCCGAGGTAAAAGGAATGAAAGTTCAGAATTGAAAGAGAGATTCAAAGAGAGATTCTGAGAGATTTTGAGAGTAGAGGAGAAGTTCAGAGGTCGAAGCGAAAGTCGTGACAGTGTAAAGTAGAGAGTATTTCTTGTAATTGTAGGATATTCTGTGTAAAGAATCCATGAATGCAACCAATGGAAGCTAGAGTGAACCTGTATTATAGAGCAGAGCGCACTAGAATCCATTAGCTATAATAAAGAAGCAAATCTTTGTGGACATAGCCTAGGAGAGGGTGAACCACGGTAACCTTGTGTTGAGTTATGCTGTTAGATAGTTAGTCATGTTTATAATTGGTTAATTCATGTTTGTGTGATGTTGATCTTTGCTTTTCCTATGATGAATGTTTATCTTTAATGAGAATGTTGAAAGATTCATGCACAATAATGTTAAATGTATGTTTAATTGTTAATTGATAAGAATATAACCTGATACACATAAAGAATCAAGTAATGAGGACATATTAACTAGAATACAGTGTGCGAAAGGGTCTATTCGATATGATAGAGCATATCTTCCTTCATTCCCTCACCACTGCAAAATCTTGGTTCCTGCAGTCCCCATAAAGATACCTCAGGTGAGACTTCGCCTACTTGCAGGTGATGCTAAAAGGGTCGATATCTATAGGGATTTGTTGGAAAACTTACTATGAACCCAAGGTCTTTAACCTATCCATGTGCGTGTGCCAACAATGTATAAGTAACGATGCCCTGATCATTTTGAATGTGTGTGTGTTATTTGGTTTTGGAACAGAAGCTAAGGATCCGAGGTTCGTGGGAATGGAAGGAAGTGAAATGTATTGGTCTAAGGGTGGAAAGGAGGTACGAGGTCAAACAAGGAACTTCTGATGTCTAGTTGATTGTAAATAGGTGGAGAAATGACAAAGTATCTGTGATGCACATGAAGCTTGAAGTGTTGTACATATGACAACTTAAGAAGAAATTAATCCAGACAGATGATTTGAAGACTGGTATCTCCTACAGTTTGGTGCATGCAAGAATTGCTATTACGGGTTGGTGCCTACAAGTCTTGTTGAGTTGGTGCTTAGCTAAGGACATTGGTGTCTCCAACAGGTGAGTGCTTGCGAACATTGTAATTGTAGGTTGGTGCCTACAGGTGTTGTTGAGTTGGTGCTCAGGTGAAGGGATTGGTGTCTCTTGTAGGTTAGTGTGTGTAAAACATTGTAATAGATTGATGTCTGTAACAAGTTGTTTCCTGTGAACATATTTTAATAGAAGCTTTCTGTGGTTTTCTCCCATTTGGGTTTCCACATTAAATATTTGACTATTGTGCATTGTATGTTTGTGTGTGTTTTCTATTGTTGGTAAAATAATAAATTGATAAGTGTAATACAGTAAGAAAAAATAAAATCAGTTTGATATTGATTCATCCCCGTCCCCCCCTCAGTATATGTAAGTGTGCCAACACCTCTTTGACAATGAAATTGAATCCCATGCCACTCTAGTTGTTCTTAAGAGTAGGCACATGAAAATAGCTTCAACCATGGCCTCCTTGTAGCATTTGGTTGCACCTATCGTGGCTTTACCCTATAACTATAAACACTAACATTTAGGGGAACAAGGTAGACTTGGTCTTTGAAGCACATAAATGATGTTAAGCTTATTTTATCTATCCTTGTAAGTTTCTTAAGGTAAGGATTTCGGTCACTCTCTCTATAAATTTTTAGCTTTACCACATTTATTTTAAAAACAAACAATCTCACTCAAAAACTATATTTCTATTTTTTATATAATATAATTCTACCATAATATTTTAATATAAATCTCTATTTCTTATTATTAAAAAATTACCCAATTAAAACAAGTCTCACTTCTTAAAATTTTAATTCATAAAGATAGGCATGAGACTTCTAACAAAACTAGAGTGGAGCATTGAGACTCTCAAAAGGCATTTACAATTTACACATTATATATCTAAGTCTCAAATTTCGCGAAAGTGAGGATGTTCTCATTGACATTCACATTTTATTATTATTCTGACAAACATCCATCTGCCCACAGTTTTTGGGAAAGGACGTTTAAGGTTTTTCCAAAGGTAACAGAAACACAGCACTATAAAACATAAATATGAATAGATGAAACTTCAAAAACAAATATAGAATACTAACTAAAAAAATGTTGGCAGTCGTCAGTGGAGTGAAAGTAGTTTCTTAATTTAGTTATAATCTGAATGCGCTGCACAATCCTCTGCAATATCATCACTATTATTATTATTATACCTAATACCACCATTGCACCCTGAAAGTGGTTTTCTTGATTGGATATGCACCCTGCAAGCATGCTAATGTGTTTAGCACTCTGCGTACATGTAGGGCCGAAGCACAGCTACCATCCCTGTATATATGTATATCATTATGTGTGTGTATATATCATTTCGTCTATGTATATGTGTTGCTCTTCCTCATATTTTTCAAGGTTGGACTGCAAGAACATGAAAGATGAGGAGGTGTTTAGATTTCTTGGATAGTATTGCAACTCATCGAATATTGATACACAGTCGAGTGAACAGAACCGTATTCTGGATTCTCACGTTGATGGTATTCATGGTTTTTGGTATAGGCCTAACGCTGCTGATTCTGTTGATAACCCTCCATCCACAAGCTCCCCAGTGGGGACTCCAAGAGATCCACATCAAAGAACTGGACGCCTCAACAGCCAGAGACTGTGATGGGGCAGCTGCCTGCCTCCAGACAAACATGGAAGTGAAAATCCTTGCGCACAATCCTATCAAAAACCGAGCGATATTCTATGAAGATCTTCGCATTGGTGCCCTTATGTTGGAGGGTGTGCAGGTCGGGGGAGAGTATGTTATAGGGCCATTTTATCAGGGGAGCCTTCAGACGAGCACCATAAGGGCTGTTTTTGGGTCGAATGAGTTAATTCCCTTGGATGCTTCCAGGTGGGAGAGGCTGCAGCAAGAAATGGGAGAGAGAGTTGTCAGAGTGCAGATCAGAATCCAGGGAAGAACGATAGTGAAGCTCATGAAATGGGTAAGGCAGCGTTTTAAGTTTGTGGTGGAATGTAATGCTCATTTCAGTATTCCTCGTGACAGTTCATTCACTACGTTTTCTTTCCATGCCTGCAGAGACAAAACTTGAGTTCCATTTACTAATTGTTATTTGTGTTTTCAGAGCATATATATATATATATATATATATATATATATGATGGTGCCTGTTTGCTTACAAATGTGTTCATTTCTAGCCCATTCACAGCTTATGCCAGATTTTCTTGAGAAATAAGTAATGTAAAGCAATTTGAGATATTTCAATGATGGATGTTTGAACATAGAAACATTTCAATGATGATGTATGAACATAGTTTCTAGAGTTAGTTTAATTGGTTTAAAGTTAAATATGAATTTCCTGATCTATAATCTTCATGTGCATGGACAAGGGTAAATGGATAAATTTGGGTAAAAATCTAACTTGAGACTTTCTTTTTACATTTCCTCCCATTTACACGGCACTTGTCAATGAATCTACACCCTTACTAACTATACTTATCCATTTTTCAGAGAAATATTAAACATGATATACAAAAATATTTAGAAAATTTTCCACCCATACATTTCCTCATTATGGAGAATGGAGGCAATATTTCTTATGAGATTCAACTGATAATGAATGATATTAGTATACTGCTTATGCTTTTTTTTCTTATATCAATAAATAAATAAAACTAAGATATTTAATAAATGAATAAAACAAATATAAGATAACGGGGCAAAAATAAACCACTTAATAGGCCAATGGGGAGCAAGGACCTCGATTCATGTGATACTGTTGTCTCTGGAGCTTAGTCGGTCAGTGAGCTATATTGGTATCCATGTCATGCCTTCTGGGCTATTTTTTCTTAATGGTAATTATAATGTCACAATCTATTATTATATTGGTATATCTTCGGATTCCTGTTGGTTATATGTTAAGTAAGTGCAATATCCTTGGATTCCTATTGGTTATATGTTAAGTGCGTTGTATACAATTCACAATGAAAAAACAGATGATTAAATATTATTTATATTATTATTATTAAATTTAAAAATTGAATTTAAAATTAAGTTTGTATGTTGATGTAATTTTTTATTTTTATTAATAAAATATTTGAGTTTAAATATTGATTATTATTATTTTAATAGATTTGATGAAATTGTCAAAAGAATATGATGAAGCAAAGAGAAATCAAAGTGATTTGTTTTTTATAATATTGGTTAAATTGAGAGTGTGAATATGTCCATACAGGTTAAATATTTATATTGTTTTTTAATGCAGTATCATGTTATGTTAAGATTATTATGGTAATTTTCATATATATGAAAAAATTGTATATTTTTTTTTAATAAGAAGTGATAAGATAAATCTTTAAAGAAGAATAACAGGATAAAAAAGATATCAGACATTTAGTCATCAACATCTTGACACTATGTCATATGTAATTTATATAATTAATTTCTAAACATTAGATTCCAACTTGGGAGAAAAGCAAAATGGAGCAAGATTTTTACATATGAATGTGCATGTGGGAGGGGTGGTCCCTCACCTCCATGTTTTGTTTAGATTAATCTGTCTTACTCCGATACAACAACTCTTTTAGCCAATTCATCTACTTTGGATTTTTTTTTGTTGATAAACATGTTTGAAGGTGGATTAGGAGAAAGATGACTTCAATTCGTGAACTTGGAGAATAGCAAACCCTTATTTATCCATCCACCATTAGTTTTAAATCGAGACTTTGGTTCCTTCTATATTTTGTTCCTTAGCTAGAGACAATAGAAAGAATGTTGTTATGAGTTTATCCCACTTATTAATTCCTTTTCCCAACCAAAATTAAAAGGAGATCTAACGAGTATTATAGAAGTTTAAAAAACCACATACTCCACATGAACTTGGGTTACCATTGGAAGTTTCATTGAAAAATGCCCAAGGGTAGCTATTATCAATGGATATCTCATGTTTCTCTTTTTACGTTGACCCTTGAAAAAACATCATTAGTATATTTGATCATATGATAAATTTGGGTGGGGGAGAGATAAATCTATTGAAAAATTTCTTTGTTCATGGTATTTGAAATTAATCACAATACCACAATTAGGTGTCATGGATGTTCACCAACCTCTTTATCATCAACCCCCTTCTTCGAGGGTGCCTTGATATTTACCCTAGGTTAGTTCCCTTACCCACTTGTTAATGTCTTCATAACATCCCATACTAATTTGGAGAAGTGACATTCAATGAAGACATGGTTTACAATTTCTTATTTCTCATTGCAACAAAAGCACATACTAGGCCTACAAAATGATCCCCTCTACACATTATCCCATGTTAGTATTTTATTTGTTAGGGAAATCCACATGAAGGTTCTTGATTTTAGAGATTCTTTCAATTTTCAAAGTTATGTCCACCACCATCTTGGCTCATCCTCCTCTACATGAGGGAAGGTTACATAGTAACCTAACTTTGCAATGCAATACCCTCTATAAGGATTGATTTTCCACATCAATTCATCCTCTTCATTCCTTAGATTGAAACAAAAGTTTAATAGTGATTGAACATAACTTTACTAGTGATTGATTGAAATTCTCGATTCTTTTCCCTACCTTTCTTCATGTTCAAGATTTTCCCTAGTTTTCCATCTTGAGATCCAAGTTTCTCACTTTGGATGACATATATGTGCAATTGAAAGGCATCCTGTGTGTTCCAGTGATTTTATAATGTATTCAAATAATTTGTATACTCCAATCTCTCCTATCTAAAGGCCAATGTCCAACTTTACCTTCATTCCATTTCCTATCCTCCAACCTAAGAAGCTTCCAACCAAGGGAAAATTGTTGATAAGGGCCTTCCAAAAAATAGATTCATTTGTATGTCTTTTCATAGGGTTTGTAATATATGCTTCAACTAATTGTGTCTCCATGTATTTCTTCACCATGATTGTTTATTAGTAACCCTTTGCCAATGATTGGCTATCATTGCCTTACCCTAAGATCCCTACTTTAGGGTACCTATGAACCGGATTATTTTCGGCACGAAATGAGATCAGAGATATAATAAAGAAATGCACAGAGATATCACAGTTGTTCAATAATATAATAGAAATGTATCATAGATGCAACCATAAACACAGATATAAAGTAATACATGATTTCTATTAATGAAAGAAATGTATAGAGACTGTAAAAATACAGAGTGAAAGACTCGCTAGAATGGTGGCAGCTTATCTCT
>ML789956.1:50370-69940 GCA_009831015.1 Picea engelmannii
CTTTACATTAAGTCTGAAGGTGATGATTTACTAGTTGTTTTGGTTTATGTAGATGATATTATTTTTGGTTGTACTAATCAATCATCTGTCCAGTGGTTTGCTAATTCTATGCAAATAGAATTTGAAATGTCTATGATAGGAGAGCTGTCATATTTTCTTGGCTTACAAGTAAAACAAAGCTATACAGGAATCTTTATTTCTCAAGAAAAATATTTGAAAGAGATATTGAAGAAATTTCATATGGAAGATTCTTCTACAGTCAGCACACCTATGGTGGTTGGTTGCAAGCTGAGAAAAGATGATATCTCACCTGATGTTGATCAAAGGACATATCGTTCAATGATAGGCAGTCTTCTGTACATCACAGCATCCCGTCCTGATATAATGCAAGTTGTTGGAATGGTAGGTCGTTTTCAGTCTGGTCCTAAACAAAGTCATTTGGCAGCTGTGAAGAGAATATTTAAATATTTGAAGGGAACAATGACTTATGGACTGTGGTATCCTAGAAATCAAAATTTCCAGTTAACTACTTATTCAGATGTAGACTGGGCAAACTGTGTAGATGAGAGAAAAAGCACCAGTGGAGGAGCATTCTTTTTGGGTGACTCATTAGTTGCATGGCTTAGTAATAAGAAAGGATCTATTTCATTATCCACTACAGAGGAAGAATACATTGCTGCTGCTACTTGCTGCACACAAATCTTATGGATGATACAAACTCTGGTAGATCTGAAGGTAACTTACACTGATCCTATTCCAATTCATTGTGACAACACCAGTGCCATTAGTGTCTCCAAGAATCATGTTCTTCATTCCAAGACTAAGCATATTCCAATCAAGTACCATATTCTCAGAGAACAAGTTACAAACATAATTGTTCAACTGAACTATATACCCTCTATAGAACAGATTGCTAACATTTTTACAAAACCATTAGCAATGACCCCTTCTGGATATCTTCGTCAAAAATTGGGGGTGATAATTTCTGGTGTTTAAAAGGTTCACCTGTTCAGGGGGAGTGCTTATTGAATATCTGGTGAATTTCCTAAATGCTTATAGATGACAAGGGGAGTCTGTTTTGCAACAAGATCAGAGGAAGAATATTTCTTCTTTGACATTGATGTCAAAGGGGGAGAAAAGATCACATTCGGTTGAACCGAAGCAGAATCATTTCGAGAACAGAGTTGAAGAGCAGAAGCAGAGTTGAATCCAAAGGCACTTGGGTGCTTGTGTTGCCATCAATGCCAAAGGGGGAGATTGTTGGCAAATTCAGAGAACAGACAACGAATGCTTGTCATTGATGACAACAGTGGAGATGGCAGGATAAGAGATTCGAACGTAAAAGATCAGGAGGAACAACATTGAGGAAAATGCACGCAACAAAGCTCGAGATACAGAAGTTTGCAAAGGAGAAGGAAGATGGTGACCGTTGGATCCCATTCAAATCTCTCGAAAGGCCGACAACCGTCGGATCTGTAAGAGTCACACAGGGGTTAAGTCCTACTGTGCAGAGGAGAAATCCCAGACAAGTCATCGGGATATTGGAGAGAGAATCCTAGCCGTTGATCTGGGCAGGACACACGTTAGCATTCTGGTGAGGCATTGAGATATTGGCCATCGGGAAATCGGGGATCCCAGTGACAAGTGAATCGAGACATTGAAAGTCTTGAAATCCCGGAGGAATAGGGACCGTTCATCTGCAAGGACAGGTGGCAAAGGATCGGGCACCATCGGAGTTTTTCTCATTGGAGAATCGGGAATCGAAGTTTCACGAGTCCCGTGTTCAATTACAATAGAAACCCCCGAAATCATGATGAAATAAATCCCGACTGAATCTGAACCGTCAGATCAACATGTGATCTAGACTGTCGATCCAACTCACATCAGATAGGGACACGTGGCACAACCAGGTAATGACAGGTGTCAGGCAGATTCAAAACTTCAGGCACATGAAAGTCACGAATCAGAGTGACACGTGGCAATATTTAACACGTGTCAAACTACGAGTGACGTCAGCAGAGTATCGGGAATCGGGGATCGGGATTTTGAAATGTTCAATTCACTTGACAACGAAAACTCCGAAATCGCGATATGCGATTTTGCGATTTGATCGTAGACGTTAAAACAAGAATGAGATATGGACTGTTGATTTCCTTCATCGGAGAATCGGGGATCGAAACTTTGAAGTGATAAAGTCACTGGACCTTAGGAGTGCCGATTTCGCGATATGCGAAATCACGATGCAATCTGATCCGTCAGATCAGGCTATGATCTAGACCGTTGATTCTAGACCGTGTCAGAGCTTCGAGGATCGCAACATGAAGTGGCAAGTGAATAAAGGCAACGAGACTTCTGAAATCACGATATGCGATATTGCGATTCAATCGCGACCGTTAAAACAAGATCGCACCTGGACCGTTGATCAAACTCTACGTCGGAGTTTCGCGATTTGCAATATCAAGGAGACAAGAACACCAACAGAAAATACCGAAATTGCGATATGCGATATCATGATACAATCGTAGTCGTTGAGTCAAGATTGCACCTGGATCGTTGATTTGAATGATTTATGGAATTTGGTGAATCGGGATTTATAAGTGAAAAACATGAAGAATGCCGAAACTCGATTTAAAAGGCAATAATAATGAAGGTTATCCAACGGTGCGGATAAGGTTTGAATGTGATCGGAGGGTTACTTTTCTTCCACACACACTTAACACTTTCAATTACAAATCCGTTAGTAAAACAGACTCATCATCGCACATTAGTTGTGGATCAGTTGGCGTTTCGATTGGTTGGACAATTGTCGTCATTTTTCCCAAGGAATTGAGAAGTTGAAACGTTGTGCCTGTGTGTATAAGAGATGAGGAAACAAACTATGTTGAGTTAACTGTTCTGAGGAGGAAATGAATGAGATAGTAAGGAATAATACAGAAGAGGATGTGTGATAGGAAAGGATGAAGATGTGCAGAGTAAAATGAAACGCAGAGCAGAATAACAGAGGAAGAGAAAATGAAGAGTAGAATAGCAGAACAGATCAGACTTACAGAAAAGAGAAAGGAAGGTAATAATTGATTTATCTGAGAAATTGTCTGTGTATTGATTATGTTTATAAATTAGGGAGGTTGGGAGGTGCTCGGGAGGACTGTTGTCCTCAGAATTTCAAGTGGGTGCTTGAACACATGAAGTTGTAGCTTCCATCTGGTTGCAGCCAGAGAAACAAGGGTGGCAGGGTGGTGCTAGGGAGAACATGTGTTCTCTGTTATGCAGGTTGGAGCCTGTGTAACTGGAAGCTGGTGCTTCCATCCAGTTGGTGCTGGAACATTCAAGAAGTTGGTGCTTCCATCCAGTTGGTGCTGGAATACTCAGGAAGTTTGTGCTTCCTTCTAGTGGGTGCTAGAGAAACTAGAGAGTTGGAGCTCTCAAACAAGTTGTAGCTTGTAAGACAGAGGTAGCAGCCTCACGTTGAGTTGGTGCTCAATTGTAAATGATGTACAGAACTGCAAAAGACTACCTATCATTTTGAAGAAGAAGAGGTTTTCTCCCTTTATGGGTTTCCTCGTGAAAATCTGTCTTTGTGTGTACTTCATGTGTGACTGATGGTCTTTACTTTTACTGTTCATATGTTGTACATTGTTGATGACCACATGAAGAAAGTTTAATAATGTTTTAACAGACTTAAAATTGTTTAATCTTATATACAACTGATTCACCCCCCCCTCTCAGTTTTTTTAGTATTTCCAACACATAACACTATCCATAATTTGGCTCCCCTCCACATAGCCTGATTGTTCCTTGGAGATGATGAAAGGAAGAACAAGCTTGAGCCTCAGAGCTATTACCTTGGTGATGATATTGTAGATTACATTTCACATTGCAATGAGACAAAACTGCTTTGGATGAGTGACCCAATATTCCTTTGGGATGAGCGTGAGGAAGGTGGCATTGAAGGCTGAGAGGACTTGCCTCAAGGATCGAGATTCTTCAACTAGTTTCCATACCTCTTCTCTGATCATCAACCAACAATAGTGGAAGAACTTCGTTGTGAAGCCATCATGGCCATGTGCCTTTCCCATGGGCATTTCTTTTACTGGTTGATCCGCTTCTTCCTGCGTGATTGGTCTCATTAGTGCTGGGTTATGTTCCAACATAATGAGGGAGGGAATGTGCTGGGCTATATTATTTATTGCCTCAATTTAATCCACTATAGGTTCTGATAAGATATATTTATAATATCTTATCAATTCAGTTTCTATTCCTGCATGATCTAAAATTTGATTTCCCTAAGCATCCTCAAGTTTGGTGATTCAGTTGATGTATCGTTGATGCACCATGGAGAGATGGAAGAACTTTGTGTTCCTCTCTCTTTCCTTAAGCCATTGCACTATGGATTTATGTTTCTAGAGTATTTCCTCTTGTTTTTGCCACTCCTCAAGTTGTTGTTGGAGTTGTTCTTCCTCCTTTTTGGAAGCTTCTGTGCGCTCCTGCAAAATGATTCCCTGTTGAAGTTCTTCTAGGCATTGTTCAATCTCCCTTTTAGCCTAGAATATGTTGCCAAAACCATTCTTGTCCCAGTTCCTTAGCTGAATCTTGAAGTTTTTCAATCGTTACTAGAAATGGTACATGCGTGTGCCATGAGATATTTTAGAGTTCACCCACCAAGTTTGAGAAAGTTCCTGAAAGTCCAGGGGGGTGAACCCGATTTTTTCAAAGAGGAAAGGATTGTATTTGGGCGTTGCTTCTGTGTCTAACCAGAGATGAACTGGCTAGTGGTTTGAGACCGATTTTGGGAGAATATTTTCCTCTAATACTGGGTCCTCCAACATTATGGATTCTGAGATAAGGAATCGGTCCAATATGCAAGCAATGTTTTGGGGGCCAGATCTTCTGTTGGACCAAGTGAAGATGTCATTTCTGGTTTCTATCAATTAAATTGAGCTAATTCATGAGCGTTCAGAACTTTCCACTATCTTGCTCTAATCGCTTCGTTCCTCCACTCTTCTCTTCCAGTGTGAGAATAATATTGAAGTCTCCTCCTATTATCCATCACACTGGAACTATCAACGTGCCCAGAGAGGAGAGCCGATGTAATAATACGTCCTTATCTTGAGCGCTTCGTTGTCCATATGCATTTGTGAGGACGTCATCCTTGTTGGATCCCAAGGCTTGGAAATGCACCTATAGCATGCCAACTGTGGAAAATGGTTGATCAATTATGATAGAGGCTGGGTTCCATAGAATGTCCAAGCCGTATGCTGCACCATTGGAGTCATTATGGATCGAATTACAGTGCCTCCAACATCTCTTATAAATTTCTTCTGCTGCTTCCCTGACACATTTGGTTTCATGGAGAAGGAGAATGTCCATATTTTCTGCGAGTATATTGTTTCGAAAAATCCTATGTTTGGATCTTCCATTGAGTTCCCTGATATTCCATGTGATATTATTTATCATAAAGAGTTTGGAGGGGGGGAGAAGAAACCTTCTGTGAGACATTGGATCTATCCCGAGTTGAGCATATAATTTCCTTCTTCTTTGATCAATTGTTGAACTAATCTCTGTCCTCGTCATTTTCCTTCTCGAGGAGTACGTTTGGGGTCTGGAATAGGGTCAAAACTCATGCCCAATCTCAAGGTGTCTCCTGCAGTTGAATCAATGAAGACTTTGTGAAGCTTCCTTAATTGTTCCACTGGGATGGATTGCAATTCCTTCTTATTGAAATCTTCCTCTAGTTTTTCTAGATCTATGTTAGCCAGGTCCTGCTCGTCCAGCTGCATTATCATGTCCCCTCCATCCTCTAATTTCTTATCCTCATCCTGCCTGGCAGTGGGGCTTATTTCTTGTATTTGTTCGAGAACTAGCTCAGAGTGCAGCTTGGATTTCCCTTTATCGTTTCTCTGGATGTTCTTTTTGTGCAGGTTTTCCACCTCCTCTTCCTCCAAAAGATGATTTAATACATCAAAGGAGTTGCTGGTGGAGATATTCTAGTTTCCTCCTTGATTGTGCTTTCTAGGTGGTTGTTTTTTCCTTCCAGTGACCTACATGAATCCATCCTTTGGTTTTCCTTCCCTCATCAGTTGGGTTGGGGAATTGAGGGGGAAATCACAGAAGAGGTGACCATGCTCATGAAATTTACTGCAAAGGAAGGGAATATGTTCATATTCAATGGTATGGATCCACTCCTCATCCTGATATTCAATAGCGACTAATCCCATAAACGCTTTCGAGATGTCCATGTAAACGCAGATTCTTTCATAGGAGGTGTATTTACTTTGCTTAGTTGCTTTTGAGGATTTTATATATCGTCCTACTGTATTTCCAATACCCGTAAGAATCTCTTCGAGCCAAAACTCATGGGGTAATGAGTAGAGGTGGATCCAAACTGGCGTGATCATAAGGTCTTATTTTTCCGTGTTGAAGCGATCCATCCAAAATCGAAGAAAAAACCCTATAGAGTTGTAGAAATAGGGGCCATTCTAAAAAACCCTATCCTTGTCCTCCAGATTATAAAACATGATCATGAAGAAACCCTTTGAATTGAGTTGGACATCATAGTCCCCCTTCGGGTTCCACCACGTTTTAATCCAACACAAGATATCCTGTTCTCGGGGCCAAAGTCCCAAGAACTTTCCAATGAGGGTGTGTTCTTTCATGAACTGAGTGTGCTCCCCCACCCTGGCTGAGTCGATCACATATCGTGGTGGCTTATCTGTTTGGGGAATGCATTTTTCCAGCTCCCAACTGTGATATGCCTTTGGATGAGACTTGCTCGCTTCGACTTCCATATCCTTTCCCAAGTCTTGTTCATTTGACAGGACCTATTCGCGCAAATGGGATGGTGGCTTGAAGGCCGACCACTTAGATCTCGTTCCTGTGTGGTCGTTGGTTGCTACATTTCAGTATGAGGGGGCTTGCACCCCCCCTCTGGATCCATATTCGGCACTCAGATGCACCGACGCCGTATATGTCTGCAAGCTTCCCTTAAAATGTCTGCAAGCTACAGGCTCAAGGGTTTGGCAACATGCGAACCCTATCTCTCTCCTCCTCAATCCCCAAACGTCTCGTATTCTGAAAAAGACGCTCAAGTTGTATTATTCTTAACATGACACAAATGTTAAATATATTATCAAAATACAAATTAATTTATTTAAGGATTAAAATATAATTGCAAATTTTTATTTGATCTTTCTTATTGTACAAGGTCATTCCTAGACGTTTAATTCTTCATAAGTACAAAAAATATTTTTATTCAAATAGTCACATACTTCAAAAAATATATTGACACTTAAACAAATGTTTATTATTTTTTTCACATATGTATTCTTCTTAAATCCCATTCATATCCATTATATTTTTCCTAATACATTAACACAAGAATGTTTTTCTTGTCCTTTTTAAAAGCAATGTATCAAAATTTTGGCATCAATGTTAACAAAAAACTCTATCACATCCCATTGTAAATCACACACATCACACACATTAACCACATTTCAAACTACCAAATATGTAACAAATAATTAAAGTGATAATTATACATTGTTTTTTACATTTTTCAGTAGGGCTATGATGGTTTATGAAATGCAAGTGCGTACTTTAACATTAGACATTATTGGTAATCCAACATTGATCAAAGATGTAAAAGTGATTATGGAAAACAACCATTAGAAACAAATGAAACACCCTCAAACTCTACTATTATTAAATCTTTGAATCCATACCTAAATGAATAGGCAATGGAAGTCAAAGTACTTTAAAAAACTGATCTACTCAACTTCATCAGTGCCAAGGGACCTTGCTATGTATTTAACTTTGATGTTATTGACACATAATGTAGTAAGATACATATAACATTCTTCAACATCCAAGTGACAAAATTCACTGCAATGTGACACATCATAACTATGGAAGGAATGTACATTACACAACCATTCTCCTACAAAAACTACGCAAAATGAAAGATATTGTCTGTCTCATCCAAAAGAAGAAGAAGCAGACATGCATTCTTGGTTACTTATATAAGGAAAATTTTCATCCTCGATCATTACTCTACCCCTGCAAATCTCTTATGCCATAGCGGAGGTCACATAGTTGTAGCTTCATATATGTTTTGAACATAATTCTATAGATACATTGTTTAATTAGATGATACAATTGAGCTAGTGCAAATATCACTGTTTCTTATATTATATGCCTATATGTTTATGCACTAGTTTAGTGTATGTTTATGCACTAGTTTAGTGTTTGCCAAGGTAATTAGAGGATAACACAAGGAATCCTTAAGCATTCCTTGTTTTAAGAAGATATATAATTTATCTTTGTCACACATCAACTACCATAATAAATTTTTTGTTGCTTCCGGCAGAATCAGAGCCCCCAAAATATCTACGGAGGCCTAGCGTAAACTAGTTCTCTCTCTCTCTCTGCTCCCATGTGATTGTGGATCATGATCACAGGTCAAGTAACCATGGTGCCTCTCAATAATTCGCGACTCGGCCTTACAGAGATGTCGAATCGTTCGACTCTGCAACCGCCGAATCCCGACAAGGCTAGCGACTGGCCAATAGGGACAAATCCCAACAGGGTTAGCAAATGTCCAATAGGAATGGGCCCTGTCGCGCGATTAAGTGGAGTACAGATGGAAATAGGGAAGAACGACATAGTGGGCGACGTGACAGGAGACGGGTCCCACTTCACACGCCACACCATTTCGGACCCCCCCCGCCATTAAAGGCAGAATGGAAAGGGGGGTCCAGAATTCGCTTGAGCATCATTGATCAAGGCGAATTAATCCCGACCGTTCAAGAGTTGTGCATTCGATTTCGGACCCCCCCCCCCCATTAAAGGAATAATGGCAGGGGGGCTCTGGAAATAAGCCTCAGCCATCGATCTGGGTGGGTGGACTTTGGCCGTCCAGATCTACTCACTACTTACTCTAATGTGAATTCGTGCCCCAGCTTAAAACCGACATCTCTTCCTCACATTTGACGATCGTATAGACCCTGAGATCATCCGAAAGAATCTCGTCCGTTCATCAGGACTTATCATCACGAGAGTCTGAACTCTCGACCACGGGGCTCCCGAATTTTTAATCCTCGGTTTCCCGATGTGGTTAATCTCTTGACACGTAACCTCCTTAAATCGGACGGTCCAAGATTACTTCGGGGTTTCCACCATGGAAAGTCCCGATCTCTCGTCACCAGGACTTCCGAATTCGCGATTTCCGTTTTTCTGAAACGGGTAATCTCGCGACACGTAGCCTCCTTAAATCGGACGGTCCATGACTTCTTCGGGGCTTCCACCATGGAAAGTCCCGATCTCTCGTCACCAGGACTTCCGAATTCACAATTTCCGTTTTCCCGAAACGGGTAATCTCACAACACATGGCCTCCTTAAATCAGATGACCCATGACTTCTTCGGGGTTTCCACCATGGAAAGTCCCGATCTCTCATCACCAGGACTTTTGAATTCACGATTTCCGTTTTCCCGAAATAGGTAATCTCGTGACACGTGGCCTCCTTAAATCGGATGGTCCACGACTGCTTCGGGGTGTTCGCCCCTATTCACTGGGGGTTTGACCCTCGGGTATTTCCTGACAGATCCAACGACTGTCGGGTTTTCCAGCTGAGATTTGACGGCTCAGACAGGTTCCTAACTTGTGCATTCTCCCACGACTCCTTGGACGTGGAAAAATCAACGGTCCAGATGTTCTCCTGGACCTTTGGGATCTACGATCCTGATCTCTTTTCTACCCATGAAGACACAAAAAGACAAAGTGGTAAGGCCTTAGCATCCCACTTTCTCCTACCAATCTAACGGTCATGGGTGACCACATATTTCCCGACGGGATCTTGTCCATCGATCAACACCTATTCCGGGTTAAGGTGCTTAACACTCCAATTTCTCCTTCCGATCTGACGGTCGTGAGTGACCACCAATCTCCCGATGGGATTTCATCCGTCGATTTTATACTTATCAGGGATTTCTTAAGGCCTTGCGCCTTCACTTCCTTTCTCGAGGTTCTCAATGGGCGTTTGAGAAGGGTATCTCTATGGGGAAGTTTACCTAGGGTACTATCTAAAGCAGATAAGGGTATCTCTCTCCTGAGAACTAGGCGTGAAGTCTGAATTAGATCAACATGCATATAAATAACAATTTAAGAGAGAATAAACCACACATAGTCTTTCCATATAACATACAACTACCATTACTGATCAAGACACCAAACAAACATTCTTATAATGAAGTCATTCACGATTTCACAGCTTATGATCATAAGTGTCAGCATACATATATTTCAAGATGTCAAAGTAAAAACACTTATCAGAAAGTAACACCAGGGGCTTATGCAACTGCTGAGAGGGGTGCTCGTTTCCACCCAACCGTAGGCTCAATGACTCCCAGCGGATTTACCACTAGCCACCCCCAAGCTGAGACCACGATGCTGTGAGACTGCATCTTTGTTTTCCAGTGACCAGGAGCGAAGGTTCCTCTCCTTCCTCTCTGCTATCACTCGCTCTGCACATTGCCAGAGTTCTCCCCTCGCGTCTGCCCCGAATCGCTTCTCCCCCACACCTTATCCTCTTGCGAGGTTGCGTGTGGCGCGATTTCACTCACGTTGGTCAAGACTAATGGCTCTACGGATGGGCGGTTCACCTCCCCATCCCTCATTAATTCCTGAGGAGCCATCTACCTACTAGCCTGCGAGACATTAAATTTGTGGCCAGTGAGCCACTTTTGGTTCTCCAGGCCAGTGAAGTCCAAATACGGTATTGATTTTCGGTGGAAGTTAATGCCACCTTTCCAGGTGCCTTCCACCGCCTCTCTGCAACCATCATGGTCTCTTTTTCAACATATCCCCTCTCAGCAGTCCTGTCATATAAATTCATAATATTATTCACATTCATTGACCTTTTCCACAAGGTCCATTCACATCACATATTCACATTTCTGAGTTTTCCACAGTTCTTGGCCAGTCCAGTTATTTTTACAAACTGGGGGAAACAGGGTGTTACAATCTTATGAGTAATTAATGTGGAATTAGTTTTAAATGACATCAATGATACAATTTTGTATTTACTAGTAATTAGTGATGATAATAAAAGTTTCCTTCTATTTGTTTTTGTTTATCTGAGTAGCAAATAACTTTAGATGATATCTAGAATTAAAAAATATACATGTAACATCTTTGGTTTTTGTTATATACTTGGAAAAAATTATTACCTCTTTCACTTCACATTATCTTTATTTTATCATCTATTCTCTCACTAAATATGATGGTCATAAAATCATATGTTACTAAGTTTTTTTCAACGTTTTCTTTCCCCCCACTTTGGGGGTATCCTAGTAGTATATTTCATATGTCATAGTAGTTAAAGAATTCAAATGGCGTGTTTTTATTTCTGCTGAAGTGTTAAAAAAATACAAAAAGATAGTCACATAGAGGCTAGCTATAGTTGTTTTAAGTTTAGATGTTTTGGTGATTAGTCGACCACTAGAATATCCGAGGAAATTTACAAATCATATTGGTATTAAAGCATGTTTATTTGTGTGTTTGGTGGTTTGAAGCGTAGTAATTCCTACTGGAATTATGAAATCTAAATCTGCAGGAGAGTTGTGCCTCATTGATCTTGAGATTAACATAAGGAGGGTTAAGAAGCAACTGCAATATGTGGAAATTTACTAATAGTACATAGAATGACTCGTTAGTGAAGGAAAAAGGATATATGTGAGGTTGGAAGCTCATATAGATGATATTTTCAAAAGCATGGCCGCACTCATCGTTGCCCTTGAGAAGAATATCAACCCTTTTTTGAAGAAGCCTAAATTTCATGAGAAACTAGAAAATTATGAGGAGTTGAGAGAATAGGAGGAACTGAAGCATGGAAAATGTGACTCCAGTAACCTGTGTTCTCAACACCTATTTAAAATGAAATCAAAGGTCAAGATCAATCCCTATGAAATTAAGGTAGACACACTTAAATTAAATCATTGGTTTTAAGAATTAGAAGTCTATTTGAGTGTGCATAATGTAGTTGAGGAAAATCAAATAACTTTTGTTTGACTTAAGCTAGAAGGCCATGCACATACTTGGTGGGAGAGACACATTGAGGCCTTTAGGCTAGGGGGAGATCCATTTGTAATTAAGTGGGAGGTATTCAAAGCCTCGTCACCCACTTTTACCTATCTTGTATAAAGAGGACTAGGAGATTCAATGGAATTATTATTGACATAAGCAAGGACATAATGTACAAGAGTACACTACAGAGTTTTGGAAGCAACCCATATAGTTGGGAAGAAAACCCCCAGACCCATGTGGTCATCAAGTGCTTGGGCGGTCTTCATAGTCACATAAAGAAGCAAGTTACGCTATTTAAGCCCAAAACTTAGATGAGGTTTGTGTATGGGCCCAATACATTGAATTTGATAATAAAGGGAAACGAAATGGTTCGAAGCAGACAAACTAGCACAAAGCTTCCAATAAGGGTGAGAAGAAGAAGTGGTTAGTAAATGGTTTGAGTAATACACCATTTACTTTTATGCGTTCAATGAATGACGCATTGCACCCATTCCTAGATTTGTTTGTCATAGTCTATTTGGAAGACATTTTATTTTTTAGTTCTACTATAACACCATGTTTTCTCCCAAGATTGTAATTATGTACAAACCTTATATGTTAATAATATGATGCATGTAATTGTGTTTTGATTTAATATAGATTCCAAACTGCTGACTGAGGGGGAACAACCTTGATTAGCACTGACCATGATACACCAGAGGAAAATGATGAAGTAGAGGACTGATGGGATGGTTGAGTGAAATGAATACAAGATGCATTAGTGAAGAAAATAGGAAGCTTGCACAACAATATTATCCATGCTTAAAAACATGATGATTTCACCACCAACACATCAGACTTATGGAAGAGACCACACAAACATTAAAGAGAAGGTCATAAAGGTGGTTGGGTAGTAATGATTTCCGCACTTGGCCCATGCATAGAAATAATGGACAATTGAATGGTTGACATGAATGTACCACAAACTACCCCTTCAGATTGAAAAAGGGTGGACTACAAGATTCAACCGAGAGCTCGAGGGAATGGGGAGAGATAGGAAAAATGTAGTGCGGGTAGCACCAGAGAGAAGATGGAAAAACAAATATGAACGAAGAAAAAGAAGAGAGCTCAAAAAAATGAGCAACAGAGCACAAAAGGAAGAGGAGTTGATTAAGAAAGAAAAGAATAAATTTCTGGAAGAAAATAAGAAGCTTGTCTAAGCTGAGGATGATCAACCTGAACAGAGATGACCCAGATCCTGAACTAGAGAAATAGTGGGCTGCAACTTGGTGCTTACTGGACGAAAACTGACATTGGTAAGGGGAGGTCGCTAAGGGGATATTAAGAAGATAAGGGATTCCCTTGTGTAGAGGAAATCTAGTTGAGAAACCACCTGATAAACTTGTAGAGACCCTGGGCTCATTAGGAAGTGACAAATTCTTTTGTGTCAGAGGGAGAAGGAGAGTAACCTTCTCGGATCATCGCAGACTTGGATCCCTACTGAGTCAATTTACTTGGTTGTATCATGGCTTGGAACGAACATGGCGTGTTGTAGGAAGTGCCTCTACAACAAGGATTAAGGTTGGGAGGAAAGAAATCCTCCCTCAGTTAGTTGGATTGGATCACTCCTTTAGAAGATAAGTGATTCATCTGTATTGAATTGATCATGAATGAATTATGTGATTTCTTAAGGATAGAAAAAGTGTGTGTTAATGTTTAAATCCAAGAGATTGCTTCTATACTTAATCTATGACCTGAATGCAACAAGATAAGCGAAATGGTGATGAATACTAATGCTTGGTTAAATCGTAAGAACGAATGAACACATACTACTACTTGTTTGAATACCCCATATGTTTCTTGTGTAATGAGCCTGCAAATCAAATGAGGCCTTAACCCTAAGTTTAACAGCCTATAGATAATTCAATCTCATCTTGATCCCTTGAAGGTTAGAAGCCAAAGTCTTGCAAGAGTCAAAAAATGGCTAAGTCCTTTGAACGAACAATTATGACTCCATAAACCTTGTTTTGGTCTGCAAGGGATGACCGATGTTGATCTGAATAGATCATGATTGTTGATCAGTGGTTAGTCAGAGTTGTTATGTCAGAAATATCCCTCGAATGTCGTGGTAAGGGCTCCAAAATAAACTTATCGGAGTGAGGCCTTCGGGAGGAAATATAATGTACCATGAGAATAACCCGATGAAAAGATATCAAAGTTAGACTAACACAAGTCATAGATATGTAAGTGGGAGGGATGAAATTCCAGCCGTTCATCATTACAGGCCCCACTAGTAAGTCAGAAGAATGAGAGTTGACAGGGAGCGTCAATGTGAAGATGCGTGTCAGCAATTTTATAGGTGAATGGATTTAGTGCGAGCCTAGCTGGCCCAATGTTGGATGTTTTCAGAGTACAACCTTGATGGATTCAGAGAAATCCTCTGATGAACTAGAAGTGTAAGTCCGATGAAGGGATATCATAACAAAGGTTCAACCCCATGACTTAGATGGCTTTCCAGCAGGACAATTGGTGTGAGTTAAAGTGACAAGTGTCACTTACCCAAAGGTGGATGAGTCGAGTGGATCCTAGCTGGCAGGAGAAACTTAAGCTCCAAATCAATCTCAACCATTTATTGGGAGAATGTGATTCACACCCACGACCATCCACTAAGGAGAAGGGTATATTCCTCGATGCTCTGTTCTCAAAGTAAGGAAACTGCTCGAATTGTTCTATCTCTGAATGGATGGCATCAAAGCGGAATGTTCTTCAATACCATATCTATTAGAGGTAAGTCATAAGAGTACTAGTAAAGATTCTAAGCGATGGCTCCGATGGTTGTGCGTGGAGCAGACTCATTTGATGGAAGAATATCACATGCACCATGTAGGTGCAACGTAGTCGTCATGGCAGAAGGCGAATGTGCCGAGGTGTCACGTGGACGCCATGTGTTAAAGACTAAATAGGTCAAAGACCAAGGAACTTTAGAAAGGCCATGAATTTCGATCTAGGACTCAGTTTCGAATGAAACAACCATAGTTGGAAGGATCTTGATGAGTGGGAGGCGATGAAGTTCTATGGAGGGGATTGAGATGACTAAGAAAAGTGATAACTACAATACCCCATCCCTTAAAAAAGACACTTATGGGTTCGAGTGTGTTAGAGAGTGGTATTAGAGTGGTGTTCAAACTCTAGTCTTGAATGGGTCATTAAAAACCATGAAAGGTTTCTTAAAAAGGATTTATGTTGTTTGAAATGCCTTAGTCAAAATATTAACATGAAATGCTAACGATGATTTTTGTTTCAACACGTAGGAAAAATTGAAAAGGAATAGAAGTGAATGGTACAATACAATATGGTTGACCTCATGCGCCTCAGAGATGAAGAATCTGATGACCCAAGGGATAGGGAGACCCCTCCAGATTTGATGGCAACAGTGAGGAGTATGAAGGCGGATAATGAGAGGCTTATGAGGGCCCATGCTGAACATATAGAGTTGAATGCATTTCTACTACAAATTCTATCTGAAATTCAAAATCATTTGCAACAAGGTCCTAGCAATGCCGAGCTACAACAATCAGAGAGGTTGAAAACCCCTTCGGATGCCCAAAAGCATGAAATGGCTCACAACAATGTGGGAAGGAGTTCTTCCAAAAGAAAGCATCAAGGAAATAAGAAATGTGGATCGAGTGGAGACCATTCCATGGAGTCCTCTGGTCAAAAGACTAATCTAATAGGATAGTTCAATAGTGGCACGAAATCCAGTATTTCTAAGAAGAGAAAGAGGAAGAAATCTCAGAGTTTTCTGACTGAAGAATTCAAGAAGGCTAGGCCACCCACCTTTGATGGTGATATAAAGAAAGGAGAGGAAGCCGAAGCATGTCTATTCAACTTGAAAAAGTACTTACGAGTGCACAACTACTCAGACAATACTAAGGCAAGGATTGCAGTGTTTAACCTAAATGAAGGGGCTTCCATTTGGTGGGAAGAACTCAAGGAAATCAAAGGGATAAAAGAAAGAAAGTTAACTTGCAAACAATTTGAGAGATACTTTTGCAAGGCTTACCTATCTGAAAAGTATTATGATGACAATATAAAGGAATTTTATGAGCTCAAGATGGGGAAACTTACCTTGGAGGCGTATGGAAAATGATTTATGAAATTGTTGAGGTATGTTCCCTACCTTAAGGATGAGAAGGCAAGGATCCAACGTTTTATTAGTGGGTTTCCATAGTCATACCAATATCGAATTGAATTCGACAAACCCAAGACACTAGAAGACACCATTCAGAAGGATAAATGTTGTTACGATGAGTCTAAGCACAAGCACAAGTATCCTAAGGACTGTAAAAGAAGGGACAAGAGTGGATTCCAAAATAAAGGATTTAAGCCTTTTCCCTGCAAGAATTATGGGAGGGATGCACAGTCGGGTCATCCAAGGAGTGTGCATCAACACAATTTTCCATCACAAAGTATGAATAATCCAGTGGAGTAGGAAAAAGAAAGAGCAGAGGAAGCCAAGAAAGGACCTTTTCAATGTTGGGGATGTGAAGAGACACATCTATTGAGGGATTGTCCCCACAGACAATATGACAGTAAAAGAGTGTATAAAGTACAATGGGATTCTACAGTCAACGATGTAGCTAGGAGCATACCGAGAATCTACGTGACGGTGGAAAATCGACAAGCAGACCACCAATATTCTGTGGTGGAATTGGAAGGTATCATTACTGGGAAACCAATATATATTTTAATTGACCCAAGATCTAATCTTAGTTATGTTTCACTTCGAGTAGTTGAGGCATGTTCATTACAGAGAAAGAAGCACACCAAAGCGTGGTTAGTCAAGTTAGCCACTAGAACAAAGAGGAAAGTGGCGGAGGCCGTTGAATCTTGTCCAATTCATATTGAGGGATTTTAGACCCAAGAAGATTTGAATGTTCTACCCCTTGACTCTTATGACATATTATTGGGAATGGATTGGTTAGCCACCCATAAGGAAAAATTGAACTGCTATGAGAAAACCCTAGAAAGTGAAGATGAGGAAGACAATATGAGAATTTTGCAAGGTATTCGAAAGCTAGTCTCTATGAGACAAATATCAACATTACAAATCAAGAAGTATAACATAAGAGGGTTTCCTCTGTATGCTATACTAGTACTAAATTAAAAAGAAAGTGGTGAGTTGAAGGTTGAAGACCATAATGTGTTATGGGAATTCAAGGATGTGTTTCTGGAGGAGGTGCCCGTATTACCTCCAAAAAGAGACCTTGAATTTTCAATTGAGTGCCCGGAGAAGTGCTAACATCAAGAGACATGATGAGTGTGCCAGAGTTGGTGGAACTGAAGATGCAGTTGAAAGAAATGATGGATAAAGCTTACATCAGGATGAGTGTATCCCCATGGGGAGCACCAACCCTATTTGTAAAGAAGGCAGATGACACCTTAAGGTTATGCATCGATTATCAACATTTGACCAAAATGACCATCAAGAACTACCCTTTTCCAAGAATAGATGATCTATTTGATCAGCTTAGAGGGGATACAATTTTCTAAAAAATAGATTTGAGATGGAGATATCATCAAGTTAGGATTAAGGATGAAGACATCCATAAGAAAACCTTTAGGACAAGGTATGGACACTAAGAGTTTTTTTTGGTGCCATTGGACTTACAAATGCACCGTCTATGTTCATGTGTTTAATGAATAGTGTGCTCAACAAGTACTTAGACAAGTTCGTATTAGTGTTTGTGGATCACATTTTGGTGTATTCCAAGAATCAAGAGGAGCATGGAGTGTTAGAAAAATAGGACCGTGGAGCAATAAAATAAAAAAAATGTGGAAACAAAACACAAAAGATACACAATACAAGAGATACATGGATTTACGTGGTTCACCCAGTGTGGGCTACGTCCACCAGATAAATTGCCAGGTCCTTCCTTTATTATTATCCAACAAATGAAGGGATACAACCTACAACAAAACCCACTGTAACTTCCTCTTCTTTCTCTCACAGTCTCCTCTCTTAGAATACACTATTCTCCATCAACCATAGCCACAATACATTTCCCTCATAAAAGAGGGTTGCCTTCTAGGGAAAAAAAACCTAACATAATCTCTACCGTTATATCCATGACCTTATAATGAACAGTCCAGATTTACAATGAAATTACAATATACATTCACAAGGAAATTTTTCCTTTGGCGGCTTCGCCCTCGAATCCCCATCGGGGGACACTTCCCCCGAACCCCCGCTGGGGGCCCGCTTTCCCCTAGACCCCCCAACCGAGGGGATATCCCCCCCGGAACCCGGAGAGGGGGTACCCCCTCTGCACTCCCCCGCATGGAAGAGTGTACATACTTCTGGGGTGTAAATACTTCATGAGGTATAAACACGGCTGAAAGTAAAAGACCTCTGAATCAAGAAGATAATCAGGCTCCACAACCAACAATCTCCCACTTGGAGACTGATCTCAACAACTCCACCGCTACTATATATGCTGGACTCTGAACCTTCTTGGACTTGGAAAATTTCTCATCTTCATCTTCATTCTTGAAGACCAACTGAAACTAAGAAGGAACTCAGTTTCTCCCTGGTTACTCCCTTTGTTAACATGTCTGCAGGATTCTGGCTAGTGTGTATCTTTTACAACTTCAAATGTCCATCTTCCAAGACAGATCGTATGAAGTGGTACCTCAACTGTATATGCTTAGTCTTCGAATGGAAGGCTGAGTTCTTTGCAAGGTGAATGACACTCTGACTGTCACAGTACAACCTGCTGTTCTCCTGCTTCTTTCCCAATTCCTCCATAAACCTCTGTAACCAAATCATCTCTTTACTAGCCTCTGTAGCAGAAACATACTCTGCCTCTATTGTTGAAAGTGCAACAACCTTTTGTAGTTTCGAAATCCAACTTACTGTTGTTCCACCTATAGTAAAAACATACTCTGTGGTGCTCCTCCTGCTGTCTTTATCACCTGCCATATCTGAATCAACATATCCCTATATAAAAGTGTCTGAACCTCCAAAACATAATGCATGAGTAGTAGTACCTCTCAAATACCTGAGAATCCACTTTACTGCCTCCCAATGTTCTTTACCTGGATTGTTCATATACCTGCTCACAACTCCCACTGCATGTGCAATATCTGGTCTTGTGCAAACCATTGCATACATCAAGCTGCCAACTGCCGATGAATAAGGTACCCTGGACATATATTCTATATCCTCCTGTGTCTTGGGACACATTTCCTTAGTTAATTTGAAATGGTTGGCCAAAGGTCTACTAACTGGTTTTGCATTCTGCATTCTAAACCTCTCCAACACCTTCTCTGTGTACTCACCCTGAGATAATGTCAATTTGCGATTTTTTCTGTCTCTTGTTATTCTCATGCCAAGGATTTTCTTTGTAGCACCCAAATCCTTCATTGCAAATGAATTGGCTAATTTCTTCTTGAGCACATTTATATCCTACATATTAGACCCTGCAACAAGCATGTCATCTACATACAATAGC
>ML789956.1:77052-103512 GCA_009831015.1 Picea engelmannii
ATGTTTAAATCCAAGAGACTGTTTGTATACTTAATATATGACCTGCATGTAGCAAGATAAGCAACATGGTGATGAATACTAATGCTTGGTTAAATCATAAGAATGAATGAACACAAACTGGCACTTGTTCGAATACCCCATATGTTTCTTGTCTAATGAGCCTGTAACTCATATGAGGCCTTAACCCTAAGTATGATATTCTATAGAGACTTTACGATCATCTCGACCCCTCAAAGTTTATAATCCTAAGCCTTATAGGACTTAGAAAATGGCTAAGTCCTTTGAACATATAGTTATAACATTGTAAACCTTGTGTTGGTCGGAAAGGGACCACCACCATTAATATTAATAGATCATTACCATTAATGGGTGGTTAGTCAGATTCGTCATGTTGGAAAGATCCCTTAAACTTTGTGGGAAGGGATCTAAAACAAACCTGTCGGATTGAGGCCTTCGAGAGGAAATATCATGTACTGTGAGAATAACTCCGATGAAAATATCCCAAAATTAGACTAATGCAAGCCATATATATGTAAGCAGGAGGGATGAAATTCCATCCATTGATCATTATGGGCCCCACTAGTAAGTCAAAAGAATGACAGTTGACGAGGAGTGTCAATGCGAAAATGCATGTCAACAATTATCTAGGTGAATGGATTTAGCATGAGCCTAGCTGGATCATCATTGGATGTTTTTAGAGTAGGACCTTGATGGATTCATAAAAATTATCCTATGACCTAGAAGTGTAAGTCCGATGAAGGGATACTAGAATGAAGGTTCAACCGTGTGGTTGAAATGGCTTTCCAGTAGGATAGTTGGTGTGAGTTAAAGTGACAAGTGTCACTTACCCACAAGTGGATGAGTTGAGGGGAGCCTACCTGGTAGGAGAACCTTAAGCTTTGAATCAATATCAATTGTTTATTGGGAGATTACGATTCATGCCCATGATTGTCCACTAAGGAGAAGGGTATATTCCTCGATGCTCTAGTCTCAGAGTAAGGAAACTTCTCGAATCGTTCTAGATTTGAATGTATGACATCGAAGGGGGATATTCTTTGATACCATGTCTATCGGAGGTAACTCATAAGATTACTAGTAAAGAGTTTGAGTGATGGCTTCGATGGTTCTACGTGGAGCAGACTCATTTGATGACATAAATTCACATGCACCACATAGGTGCAATGTAGTCATCATGGCAGATGATGAATGTGTCGAGGTGTCACATGGACGCCACGTGCCAACGGTTAAACATGTCAAAGACCAAGGAACTTTAGAAAGGCCATGAATTTCGATCTAGGACTCAATTTTGAACCACTGGTGGGATAAAGGCACCCTTTTGTTTGTGATTAAATATAAGAAGGGCCCAACCAACAAGTTGGTTGGTTTATATCTAGGCCACAAGCACCAAATATTAAAACTCTAGGAGCCATTCATCCATGAAGCATATAGAGAGAAGTATGTGGAAGATAAGGAATTCAAGGGGGTGTATTCGTAGTTGCAAGGACAAAAAGGAAAAAACAATGTGGATTACCACCTTCAATATGTATTAATATTCAAAATGGGGAAGCTTTGTGTATCAAAAGAAGAAAGAGTACCACTATTAAGGGAGGCCCACACCCCCAAGGTTGCTAGTCATTTTGATGTTGGGAATGTTGAGCACACACTTATACTGACAGGGGGGGTGAATTAGTATAATATTTTTTCTTTACTTTTCCAATCATTCATCAACCATAAGAAAACAATCACATAGGAGATCTATTAACTGTAGAACATGGAAGAAAATATTTATGTGGAAACCCTTTCGAGAGAAAACCACAAAAAATTTCTTTATAATTTTTTGTAGATACCAACCTACTGTTACAAATATTTGCAGGAACTAATATGCTAGAGACACCAATCCCCACTGGTAAAAAACATTGGAGGCACCAACCTATTCTTATAGATATTCATATACACCAATCTACCGAAGACACCAATCCACATCGCTAAAAATCAACTTAGCAAGATAAACTTATCTTTTTTTGAGCGACACCAACCTTCAAGTTACAATTTATTCTTTAGTACATATAACTTCTTTAAAAGATGATACAATTCAAATTAAATTCACTGAGTTTGTTTGCTACTTATTCCTTCACCAGGTCTGACTAAAATTTATATTTCCAAATGAAATTTATGGTAATTTTCCCAAAGATTGTTGTTTTTTTCCTCTTCCCAATAATGAACTTGTACAACATGCCATGTGTCCAATTTTGCAAATCCGATTTTGAAATTTTTACCTGAGATACTTCAGTATGTCTCCTTAGATCCATGAAAATTTGATAGTTTGAAAAGTCATAGAAAACAAGTTATAGAGAAAATGCCAATCTGACTTGTTTGAAACTGAATTTAGGACCATTTAGAAACCCTAAATTCCATAGGGTATATATCAAAAAGTGTAGTGAACCAAAGTATAAATTTGTAATATGTGTGTCGACATCTGTGACACCACTATGTTTAGATAGCTTATCACCTTTACCTATTCTTGTAATTTGGCCATTGGGAACTCACTTGCGTTTGTCTCAATTTGTAGTGTTCTGTGCCCAACTTCTAGCTTGGTTAATACTAGACGAGCAGTCTCTTGTTACTCCACTAGAATTGTGGATGTTCCTACATCTATCCTATGCTCTTTTGTTATGCTAGCTGCTTCCAAGAGCTTCTGTAATGTTACCAATTGCTCCTGAACCTTCTGGTGATGCTTTGCTTGTTTCCTCATTGCTTCCTCCATGATTTCCTTTGCGACGTCTCGTACTTGGTAGCCGATTTGGTCCATGTCATCATTGGTCAAATTATAAAATAGGGGTTCCTTGTGTGCTCTAGACTTCTTGCGCGCCCCTTCTGCTGGCTCCTTCCCCTTATCTTTTCATTTTACTATGCCTCTACTATTGATGGCCCAATAGTATATCCTAGACCATTGTTCTAGTCATTCCCTTGCCCCTCATTCAGTTCTTTATCATTCTTATCCTATTCTTCTTCATCTTCCAGTGCCCCGTTTTTTTTGCTGGGGTTTTCCATCCATATTCCCATTCATTCATGCTCATGCATACATCCTCTGTTTTCAACCTATAGTTGGTTGGAATCCACTGGTGCATAGGGTACTTCTTTGATTGCGCATACATATGGTGCATGCATGCTTTGAATCACGCCATATCCTTGTAGGTTTCCACTATGTCGACTAAGATGCAAGGTGTATGTTCGATTAGAGACCTGATATTATCAAAGTATACAAAGAATGTAACATCATTGTCTTGTTGCCTCCTTGTTTTTTTTGTATGCCATAAGTTGGCATACCGCGACGCTATATTACCTCTGCTGGTTGTTCCCATGCGTTGGTAGTAGCCTGGTTCCTACCATCCTACCAGTGCAATCAAAATTAAAATCAATGGATGTGAAATTATGTACCCTTATCCTGGGCTTCGATACAAGTTTTCAAAAATTGGTTCACCATGAAGGTGGCCCAGTTCATTTGGACCCCTTGTTACACATCAAAATGTCACACTTAAGTGTCACAAAGTGACATAAGCACCTTGTTAAGTGTCGCATGCATTGTATTAAGTGTCATATGCACCTTACCAAGTTTTGCAACCTGTTAACACCATGAAACACATTTGTCACAATCCCTAAGTAAGTTTGGAAGAGAAAACCCACCATTTCATGTCTGAAACCACACATTTTTCTTGGAATATTTGACCATTTTTGGTCATTTATGAAGGGTGGCGCTCCCCTACTCATGCTGAGGGGGTGCCAATACTCCCCCTTCCTTTCTTAGGGGGCACAAATGACACTCTTTCTCTAACTTTAAGGGAGTGCCTATGTGGTTAGAGGAAAATATGACGCATCCTGACTATTCTTAAGGGACAAATCTTAAAGGAGGAGGTTGTTTTGGGTAGAATCCTGTCCTAAGAAAATATCTTAATATCAAATCCCAACTCATGGAGCCATATCCTCAACCATTTCCCTTATTATCTCATGGTGGTTGTGCTTTCCAATCCTATAAATTGAAGGCATTTCCAAGGTGAAGGGGGAAGGAAATTGCTGAAGTATCATCATTCTGATCTTAAGAGATTCATGCAAGGGGTTGGACAAGGAGAGATTGGTGAATTTACTGCATTTTCAAGCATAATTTTTAAGTACTTACCATTGGCTTTCCAATTAATATAAACTTGGCCTATTCCCTTCAAGTTCATTTGTTCTACATCTACATCTACATTTACTTGTCTATTGTTGTTTCAATATTCGTAGATAGATTTACTTTATCTAATTGTATAGAGTAGGAGGAAGAGTTCCTTTGATGGTCTTTATAGGACTTCATTTTCATTGAGGAGCTTGGATATCAAGCCCAAGGATTGAAGTAGCGAGGACAAACATCGTAATAAGGTACACCACATTCTTTTTCTCTCTTGCTTGATTGGTTGATTTAGATTTAAAGGGAAAGTAGAAACCATTTGTTTACTTCTGTCTTTGGAACAAAGAAGGGGTATTGGTCCAAAGGGGAGATAAACCTATCTACAGTGTAAGATTTCTCATAATAGAAAAATATTCATCCAAAAGAGTATTTTGAGCATTTTTCTACGACTATGATCACTGCAGTCGGTACTTCGTCCTTACGACACTTACGCAAAAATTTGTAGGTTAAAACCTGTGTTGCAAATCAAACATGTTTATCATTGATGTTCGTGACATCCAAGTCCATTTCCCCCCTGAAGGTGTGAAATTTCTTATTCATTGATTATGATAGGGCTCTCTCCCCTGTCTTGTTAAATGAAATGACTAGATCCTCTCATGATTTTGGTAGCCCTGTAATCCGTGCAATCAGTGAAAAATCAATTGACATTTGTGGGTCAAGCCACAATGTCGCTCCATGGACACAAGTGAGCAATAAATTAACATGGACATTGATTTCTAGGTTGTGTCCTAAGTGTGGAACCTCCAATAGGTTTAGTATTCCCGACTTCTCGAGTCATGTTTCCCACATTTTCGTTTCTAGAAATATCGCTCCAGTGCCCTGTACACTCTTAGTGCACAAGTGTCCAACTCGAGAAACTTATACTTGTTTATGATATCATTATCCACAAACTTGAGGGAGACAATCTTGCTGAGCATGTCTCCTTCAATACTTACACCAGGTGGGACTGATGCTGTTGTCACTGAGTATTTCCCATCTACAGGTACCTTGACGTGAGGCACATTGTCTTTCCTTGGTAATATATAATCCCTGTGGAATCTTTCCTGTGAAGCCAAATCTGAAGCTCCAGGTATTTCCTCAACCTTTGGTGAATATGTTGGTCATTTCGATTGCTTTCATTCCGTTGCTGATGACACTCCAAATTTCAGCAGGGCCATTGTTTTGTGCAACAAGTTCCTTTACTTTATTTGTGGATATTCTATTGTAGCTATAGTTCGGCTTTGAGTCACTCAGGTTCACTTTGGTTTCCTTTGGTTCACTCTCTATTACATGCAACTCTTAGTAACAATGATTCATGCTTAATGCCCTTCAATTGTTTTTGTGCCTCCTTTCCAACAAATTTTAGCATTTAAGATTATACGACGTCTTTATGACCTATCATTACCATATTATCACCATCATTTTCGTGCTTTAATGCTTCCAATAGTCTTGTCGATGCCAAACTGAACAACTATTCTTTCTTTTGCATATGTTTGCTTTGCATTCTTTTCCTTCTGTGTATTATTTTATTAATTGGCACAGTTCCATCCTGATGCATGATAATCATTCCTTGTGCGCAAGTTTTTATGCCTTAACACTATAATATTTTTCTTTTTCTATATCTACCTTTTATTTGTTTTTCTTCCTTTTCTACTTTTTATATGTTTTTCTGTGTTTTGTCTTCCTACTATAGTACAATTACTATGATACATGTGTTTTGGTGCAACCCAGATTACTGCACGTACTGTCACTCATCTTTATAGAGTTTCAACCGACTTCCATTCACCATTCCTTCGAGGAATTATCCATTCATGGATTCCAATCGCATAACACATGTCTCTATTACATGTTAAATCACATAGGGTCCTAGCCAGTGCATTCTAAACTTTCCTGGATGCTGCATGAACTTGTTGTCATAGAGTGATACCAAATATCCCACTTGAAAATTTTTCTGTTTAATGTGTCCATCATGCCATGCCTTCTCTCTTTCCTTTTGAACTTGCTGATGGAAACCTATGACAAACCAATATTCCTCAAGTTGTACCAACTATGACAAGCACTCCTCTAGTCCACCAGAGTCTGAAAGGTCAGTGATCAATGCAATGTGTAGATTAGGTAGAATAAACTTCATTGGAATTACTACTTATTTCCCATAAACCAACCATAAAGGTGTTTTCCCTGTCAGCCTTTTTCTTGTTTTCCTGTAGGCCCATAAGACTACAAGAAATCTTAAGTCCCATTCATCTCTTCCTACGTTGCATATTTTTGTCAAATCATTCTCCACAATTTTATTGAAATCTTCCACTAAACCATTGCCTGAGGATAATACAAGGTACTCTTTTGATGATGGATTTGAAACTCCTCGGTCAATGCTGCAATTGTCTTATTCAAAAAGTGTGTTCCTTGATCACTAAGTAATATGCGTAGACATCCAAATCACGTGACTACATTCTCAAACAAAAATCACGCTTCTGTATCTACGGTGCAGTCTGTGACTGGTGCTACTTCTTCTCATATTGTCAAATACTCCATCTTCATGATTATCTACCTTTCCCCTTATTTTATTGCTTATGGTTTGATTGGCCCCACAAAGTCTATGGCCCATTTATCAAATGCTTGCAACGTAACTTGTGTATTTTAAGGAATTTCATCCCTCCTGGACGACTTTCCCATTCTTTGACATACATAGCATGATTGGTAGTATTCCTTATCATCTTTGTGAAGTATGGGCCACCAAATCCCTACACATAAAATATTTTGTGCAGTTTCTCTCCCTGTGTAATGTCCTCCTCCAATCCCATCATGTGCTTCTTCGACTATCATCAATATTTCATGTTCCAACACACATTATATCAATATTTCATCTGCACCCAACTTGTATAAATTCCCTACAATCAATTGATAATTTGCTGCTTTCACTACCAATTATTTTTTCTATGCAACTGTCATGTCTTATGGAGCCATACCTGTACTTAGAAACTGCATGATGTTCGAGAATTAATCATCCACCATTTTAAATGAAAGTTGATGTGCATATGGGAATCTATCATCTAAATTTCCTTCATCTTTTCCTAATAGTATGTGTGATAGATGATATGGTCCTACATTGAACATCCTTGGTTTCACCACAAGCTCAAAATTGTGTTCCTGGAACAATAGTATCCATCTGTATATCCTCCCCCCCAACACTGGCTTGTTCACTAAGCATTTTAATGCATAATGGTCTGTGTACATCTTAAAGTGAGACCCCAATAAATAATGTCTAAAATTATGTAGCGCATATACCATTGCCAATCCTTTCCATTCTGTGGTAGTATAATTCTTCTCTGCTATGGACAACTTCCTGCTTGCAAAAACAATTGGGTGGTCTATGTCTCCCTCCCCTGGTTGGGATAGTACTGTGCCCAAATCTATGGACGATCCATATACATGAACATGGAACTCCTTGTTCCAATGTGGAAATCTCAAAATCGGCATGATCACTAGTTTTTTCTTTAAAGTGTCCAAACCCTTTCGACAATCCTCATTCCATTGGAAGTTTGTGTCCTTCTTAAACAACTTTTCCATCGGTGCTATGATCTACGCATATCCTTTGATAAATTTCATGTAATAGCATGTATGACCCATAGTTTCTCTCAATTGTTTAACTGATGTAGGTGGCTCTAAATCCAGAATTACTACAATCTTGGCTGGAGATACTAGTAATCCCTCTTTGCAAACTACATGTCCCAAAAAAATTCCAAACGGTGCACAAAAAATAAACTTCTTCAAGTTCAACGAAATTTGACACTGTCTACACCTATCCAACGTTATCCTGAGTTCTTCTATATGATCCTTCAGTATAATAAACACCATCCAATCATCCAAGTACACTTCAAGGAACTTATGAATAAATTCCTTGAATGCTGCAACCACCACTCTTCAAACAATTGCAGGGGAAAATTTCTTTTTCCAAAGGGAATTACTGTATATTGATAACTTCCCCACTCTGTTGCAAAATTAGTCTTGTACCGGTCTTCTTGCACAATTTTTATCTGATGGTACCTAGAGAATCCATCGGTGAAAGAATACGTCTCTTGGCCTCCTACGTTCTCTAGTAACTCATCTGTGATTGGTGTTGGGAATGGGTAATGCAAACTGTTGACGATAAAAATCGCAACAAGGATTTCGCCCACAAAGTATTGCTAAAGCCTATTATTTAAACTAAGATAATGATATATAATAATAGTAGGTGGGACCCCCTCGTAGACTGGAGGATTAGAGATAGTCTTATTACACACTTTATGATGCTGTTTCGATGCTGCTTACAGGGTTCTAAATTATTGATGATGAAATATTGGTTCTGTTTGCATCACAATGGCAGATGGATAATGCATTGTATGTGTTGGTTCTGTTGCTCGAAGCTCTAAATTCCATGTATGAATGACTTGTATTGACTATTATTACATCGCCATTGGCTCCATGATTCATTACCTGTTACACCTACACAAGACACATGTTAATTATAATAAGAGACAAGAGCAATATGAAATAAATCCAAGAAAAGAAAACTATGCTATGCTATGCTATATGATGTGCAATTGAAATTTAAAGAAATTGATGTTAGTCCTAAATAGCAATGTTAGTGGCTATACGATTTGTATTGAGTTATGTTGTGTGCATGTGATATATGTTACAATATGGTTTTGGGCAATGGTTAATATGGATTGGGTGGCGCAATTGGCAAGAAATGTGTGCAAGTTTCGATGCATGGATTAATGGTTTGGATGGCTGTCGTGTACAACCCAATTGAATCATATGGAGGATGGAAGTGACGTGCAATAAATACACGTCACTCCATACTTCTCCCATTGTGCCGTCACTCTAGCATGGTTATTGTTCATTTTGGTTTTGCTGTGGTTAAGCTCCGAGATTCAGGCGTAGAAGGAATTGCTTGACTAAGCTCTCATTTTTAAGGCCATTGGTTATAGGTATGGTTCTTTTCACCCATCCATGAATTCACTCTGTGTATCAAATGAATGTTGGCTCGATAATGTGTTGGTCTGTGTTTTCTTGAGATTGGAAATTGTGTAAATGCATGGTGTTTCTATGGAATGACTGTGTGTGTTATTCATTGCAAATGGAAAAATCGATGGTTGAAGTCACGATTTCATTGGCTCTTCTGTGTGGTGGAAGCCGTGATGGATCTCTGTTGTCTTTATGGGTTTTTGTTGGAAGGTTTCACTCTGTTTGGACTTGCTGTCCGTATCCTCACAATTATTGTAACCACACTTGGTTGTATTTGGTGTTATGGGGTTGTTGTGTATGTTTTGAACCACCTTTTGGTCATTGCATATCTTTTTCACCTGGACGTGGGCTCATTTTTCATTATTGGTATCCACACAGTGGTTATGAGGTGGATATTATGCTAAGAAACATGATTTAGGGTTGTTGGTAGTACCTGGGCTTTGCATTTCTATCAACATTATTCGACTATTGGGGAAAAACATGAGGGTTATGCCTCTACGTGTTCTTGGTGTTGGTTATTGGCCAAAAATAAACCTCTGCTCCTCTGCATTATGGTCTCTCTTACCTGGTGTCAAACTATCACCCTTTCTTACAAGCTAAGGGTTATAAGGTTTGTGGTTCCACCATGCTTGTCTCAAAGACTCTCACCTACTCTTGATATGTTTGACATCTAGTCTCCCTGTGTTTGGTTCCACCAAGTGAACCCTTGATTATTTTGTTCATTAGTCACAAAGACCGATTTTGTTAAACCAAATGTGTCACACCCTATTGGGCATATTATTGAATGTGTTAAGTTGGTTGAGTAGTATTGACAATGGCTTTGATTGTTGACTCATCTCTGTTTGATCGAGTTGATTAGAGAGTTGTAATTGGAAATGATAATGGGCATAAAGTCACTACATTTTGTTGTGATAGTCGAATCAATAACTCAACATTGTTATAAGTGGATTGATTGGGAGTAATTGGATATGTACAGTCACAGAGGTGCCTCTTTGCGTTATGTATTGGTGTGTGTGTTCCTACAACGTGGTATAAATTGAAGTTGGTGTTGCTGTTTGTTTAATTGTCCCGATTGAGATTATTGCAAGTTGAAGAGTTGATAATTGTGGCTTGGCTGTCTACTGTGTATGATTTATGTAGACATCATGCTTCGTTTTGTTTTAATTGCACCACCAGAGATGAGCATGAAGTTTTGGTAGTATGGTTTCATTACAAATTTAATTGTTAAATTTGTCAAAGGAATGGGATCGATCATGTTAAAAAGAGTCTGTTCGACTCAGGAAAGACCTGTGACTATGTTTGATTTATTAAATTATGGGCAGTGGTTGGTGTTTTTTTTTTTATGCTGAACAAATTTCAAGCAATATGATTGTGTGTTCCTTGGATTTTGTTTTAAATATAAAGGGAAGGAATTGAAAAGAAACAAAATTCTTTTAAACAATATGGGTGAAAGTCATGACGATTCTGAGTATAATTATATTCTGTATTAATTGAAAGTTTTTAAGGAAATTGAATGTGGGACAGTGAACAAGTTTTAACACACAATAATGGTTTAATTGACCACAATAATTGTTTAATAGGTGCTGGAATAGTTGTATTGAATAAATAATTGTTTTTATGGATTACTTAATTGGTATTTCGAACAATATTCACTCTTTTTTCCTACCATTATTTCACTTTTCACTCATTACAATTCCCCTCGCCTTCCCATATTCACTATCCACTCAGTGTTCCTAAAATTTAATTATAGTTAAGATAAGTTTTGTATTATGACAATTAAGGGACTGCAGGGATGAACTGCAGTGATATATTCTTTTGGTTTATGATGCAGTTGATTGTTTGATGTCTGTGAGCAGTAATCATGATCTTTTCCCCCTCATTTTAACATTTTTCTCTCAATACAACCCCTCACATATCCCAGAACCCTTGTTCATCCCATGCTCATTGACAACTATTAAACGATTTGTATGGATTGGATTGCATGAGTCTGATATGTTGTTGAGCCAAATTTTATTTCATATTTAAAAGAGTTGTCATGTATGATTGTTAAAGAAACTATTTGCTAATCAATTATGCATACAAGAATGAACTTTTTCAGTAGAGGTAGCCATGGCCGAGGTAACCGAGGTAGAGGAAATTGGAACAGGGGCCCTAGAAGGCCAAGATTATCTATACACTTTGACACAGACTCACAAAAGTTAGGCCAACTATTTCAAGCTAGATTTTTAAACTGGATTTGGTAAGGAGTGGTCCAACCTAGGCCTGAAAGGCCTCCCTTCCAAGCTCCATAGGTCCCTGGTATCCTAGTGCCTCCTCATGTCTCACTGCAACTTGAAGTCCCCCAAAACAACGTATGGCAAGAGATTGTCCACCCGATAGTCTCCCAACATCATGGTTGGCCTAACTTGTCTTTACGTGCTCCTCCACCTATCAATCACATTATCCAAGCTGCCCCTGTCCATTCACCAGTACAGTCTTCCCATGCAAGAAAAAGGTTAAAAACCGAGTGCCACCATGCCTCTGACAAAGGAAAAGCCACTATTTCCCCTTCTTCACCCTCAAATGACTCTGATAAATCCATGTCTTCTTGCATGCATTTGAGAGATGATTTCTCTCATGTGATCAGTGAGATTAGGACTAAAGGCTCCACACAGCCTAAGGAAAATTCAGAGAGATCAAAAGGTGACAACAACAATAAGGGAAATATTGCCTCCCAGAGTGGAAAATATGGATTTTAAGTTTTTATTTTATTAATTGTTGAGAACAGTTGAATTCTGAAATTTTGGACAACACACTATTTTTTGGATATATGAGTAATATATTTTTGGAAATAATTTCAATTATCATTGATATAAATTGTCAAAATATGAAGTGATGATGGGAGTCACAAGAAGGGATGTTTTGTTGATTAAATAGTTGTGTTATGATTTTTAAAGAACTAAAGGGAGTCACAAGGGGTCCCACCTACTAGTTATTATTTATTTAAATCCCTTATTATGATTTTATTGCTTTTCCCCCTTAACTAAAAAGTTGGTTGAGTTTTAGTTAACTTTACTAAAGAATTAGTTCAACTACTTCAACCAATTCTAATTTGCTTAAAGGCAAAAGGAAAAGGAGGAACAAGAGGAGAATAGAAGGAGAAGCATACTAAGGTTTTCTCTTGGAGTTTTGTTGAGATAATTCAGTTTTCATTCATTCCTTAATTCATTAGAAGCCTAATTATTTTTTATGATAGTAGGGTCCTATTGTAGACAACAAGATTCAGGGATAAATTACATCAATCAGACACTTTTTTTTTAGAGGTGTTTATCTATCTTTGATAGTCTGTGTAGACTTGTCTGTTTGTGAATTAGATATCATGAATGACAAAGGCTATTGCGTAGAGTCGAGTGGGCAGCAATCTGTGGCAAGATGATCCAACTTTTAAAGTTCATTTTTTTACTTTCTGTTAGAAGTCCTTTTGTATGTTTCATTGAGGATGTCTAAGTTTGACTTTGGTCCAAAACTTCCTCAGGAAATTTTGTAAAGAGAACAATTCTTTTGATGAATTGAAATGAAATAAACAATGGATTTATGTCTCATATGTTTTTATTATTGACTTGGTGTCTTTACTTCTGTATCTATATTTATTTTATCATTTTTTATGTTCAGAAAATTACATAAATAATAAATTTTTCAGCAAACTTTTATTTATGAAAAAACCCAGCCTAAGCACTTGTAAACAATACTTGTGAATTAGGATACCAATTTTGTTGGCTATAAACATAGGGTGATATTCCCGTCTATCTTTCTTTAGCCAAGCAAGATATGAAAATTCTTGAGTAAGATCATTTCATATCTTTTCCTCAACATTTATATGGTGACCATACTGGGGAGATTTTCAATATCTCTTTGGTTAATTTTTATGCTTGATTAGCATCAAATACATCTGTTTTTGTGATATTGATTCTTTGACTGTTTTATTTCTTAATGACTATACCTGTTGCAAGGCATCCCAATATTGAGCCTGGTCTTCAAGACTAGACTAACATTGCTTTGAATTTGTTTAGCACCATTTTATACACTACCAATACTTGGGATGAGCTTAATCATTCATGGGCAACAATTGAAAAAGACATTAGTGCCCAAGAATGTTGGGAAGCTAGATGTAGACATCCTAGAAATCAACAGTAACCTTCTTGTTCCTTTAGCCTGACCTTCTTTCATGTCCTTAGACCCTCGTTTTTCTAGGGTAAGAAGAGGCTTATCACCTAAAATTAATCCTATTGCTGAAATAGGAAGAAGGAATGTTGTGTTATCAACCCAATAAAGTTCTCTAAGGAGAACTTTGTCTGATTCATCCAGTTCATATTTCTCTCCCTTACCTATCATCCACAAGATGACATCTAGTGGTGGCTCTGGTGGCCCTAGAAGTGCTTCCTCCTCTCAGTCGTCAGCCTCGCCAGTGATTGGTAGCTTATATAGCCACCATATCCCTGTCCAATCTACCACTAATCCCACCAAAGTCATCAAAAAATACGGGCTTTTCCAATTTGAAGAAGACGCCACAACCACACCATGGCATGCTTCCTCTCCTCTTAACCTAGCACATGCTACTCATCCACTTCCTAAATTCAAAGAACATCTTCCTAGGTTTTCAGGGAATAACACTGTCACTACAAATGAACACCTAGTGGAATTTTCTAATGCTTGTCACAACATAGGAGCCAATGACAATGATACTTGCATGCGCTTATTCGTCAATTCCTTGGAAGGAAAGGCTGTGACCAATTTCTTTGACTTCCTCCTAAGATTTTGCCTACTTGGGAGGAGTTAGTTTATTGGTTCAAGTCCACTTATGGGAAATCTAAAATCCCATATGAGCAGTTACGGGAGTATAATAACATCGTCTATAAGAATGGTGAGACCATCAATTCCTTCAACTTGCATTTCACTAAGTTATACAATCAAATCCCTGAACTCATTCGACCTTAGAACCAAGATGCTTTTATGCATTACTACAATGCATTACCTTCCCCATATCATCATAGGCTTGAGGAAAAAGTCATTGATAACCTCAATTCCTCTCTGCATACTTGTTTAGAGTATGAAGAACAACTTGAAAGAACAGGTATCCCTCAGGGAGAATTGGTTAAACAAACAGACATGTTCGCCCTCTTACATCTAGTACAATATATGATAATCGTATGATATCATATGAGCGAAAGGGAAATGTCTCCCCTCTCACTCCTGGAGCTTCATCCTCTTCTGCACTCCCTTTTAGAAATCCAATTGAAAATAATTTTCATCCAAAAGCTATCATGCCTCAAAGTTGGTGTAACTTTTGCGAGGAATACCATGAAGAAACCACATGTGAGGTAAGGAAGGGTGCCATAGACAATATCTTTGGTAAAATACCATAAACTACCATCATTGTCCTAGATTTTGTAAAGCCAAAAGATGTCATGATCATCAATACTAGGAACAAATCCTACACTCCCAAAGGTAAATATGATCCTCCCCACAATACTTCTAGCTCGAGATCATCCTCACCAGCTGCTACTATTCAGGTTCCTAAGGTTCCTAACAATCAAGGAATTACCTCCCCTCTCCCCTCTTCCAAATAAAATATTCTGAATCAGTTGGACAACATCAAAGCATATGCAACCCTTCTGGACATGGTTGTTGTCCCTGAACAACAGATACATCTAAAACAATTCATGGAAGGAAAAGATTCCTTTGTAGAAAACCTCTCTAAAGAGGTAAATGAAGAGGATTAGTATGTAAATAAAGTAGGTGTACATAACTTTAGATACCCTGTAAAAAATCCCCCTTTTTATATTTCTGTAAAGATTATGGATAAGATTTTCCATTATTGCCTCATTGATGGTGGTTCGGGCCCAAGTGTGATGTCGAAGATTATTATGGAAGAGATAGTATTTTATTATACAAATGAAAACGCCAGGAGCATGCTCTCTTATAATAGTCTACAACAAACTACCATAGACAAGATTAATGATGTGACCTCAGTTTTGTGCGCACACCCTGGAATAAGGACGACCCTTAGTATTTAGGTAATTTATATGCCAGTAAGTAATTACTCAATCATATTGGGAAGAGATTGGCAAGATTTGACTGGTGGATACCTCTCACTTGATGGGACACACTTATCCATTTCTCAGAATGGTAAAAACATTATAGTCCTTAGAGAGGGAAGGATTTCACCTTACATAGAAAGTGTCCCACAACCTAATGTGAACTATATCAAAGAGGACCTAGGGGTGTATTCCATCTTTGCTGCGGAGGATAACATTCCCGTGGAACAAATTGATTTAGATGATGGTATGTGGCACATGCACTTTGATGGTTCATACTCTAGTGAAGGTAACAGAGTTGGCATAATATTGTACTCTCCCGTGGGGAAAATTCATAACTTTTTCTTACAGGTTGGAGTTTGCTTGCACAAATAATGTCACTGAATTCGAATCTTTATTATTAGGAATTGAAAATGCCTATAATCTTGGTTGTGGTCACCTTTCAGTTTTTGGAGATTCCGAGCTTGTTGTGAGCCTTGTACGTAAGATATACTCTCGAAGCAACAAGTTAATGAAACAATACACCCAAACTGTTTGGGCACTTATCTCGAACCTATAGTCTTTCAACATTACTCATGTTAAGAGGGAATTGAACTCAATGGATGATCGGTTAGCTGTTTTTGCAGCCTCTCCTAATCGACAACTTATGCCACACAGACCTGATTGTACTTTCAATCTCTATATCATCCTCATATCCATGACAATATAGAATCTTGGTAGGTCTTCCCTAGCGATGAGAGCATATGTGATTTCATTCAAAATGAACCTCATAAGCCCAAGGAAATTATATCCATAGAAGATAACAAGATTCCTAAGGGCTTGAATCCTCTAGAGAGTTCATTTTCATCGAGTTATGTAGGAAATAAAGAGAAACAAAAATAAGAGGAGTCGAAAAGGAAGGTGGGTGAAACCATCTCCTTGAACATTGGGACACCCGAGTCTCGAAAGAATGTTAAAATAGGTGCCTAATGTTCTGATGAAGAGAAAATGAAGTTTTCCAAGCTACCTGGTGAATTTCAAGATGTTTTTGCTTGGTCTTACAAGGATATTCGTGGTTTCGATCATGCTCTTATACAACATGTCATTCCCATCAAGGAAGGCATAAAACCAGTTAGGAAAAAACAAAGACCTATCAACCTTGCACTGGAAGAAACTATTCGAAAGGAGTTGGAAAAAATATTGAAAGATGGAATCACCTTTCCAGTCAAGTATTCTGAATGGGTTTCCAATTTGGTTCCTGTTCGGAAAAAAACCGATCGGATCAGATTATGCGTTAATTTTCACACATTAAATCGAGCTAGTATAAAATATCACTTTCCTCTCCCTAATATGGAAATGATTTTGCAGCTAGTCACAGGGTCACAGATAATTCCCTTACTTGACAGTTTTGCCGGTTACAATCAAATCAAGGTAAAAAGGGTAGATAAATATAAAACCACCTTTATTACTCATTGGGGTACCTTGACTTGCGAACATATTCTTTCTGGCTTATTTGATGCGAGTACATCTTTTAAAAAAATTGTGCAAATAATTTTTGACGATTTGATTGGTAAGGTTATTCATGTTTATCTTGATGATCTAATCATGTTCTTTAAAGGATATCAATTGTATTAAAGTTTCAAAATTTATGGTTGGGTCCTTTCAAGATCGATTTTGTCTTGGGTACTAACTCTTACATTCTAAAAGATTTACAGGAGAGATTATTTTCCTACAACACTAACGGTTCTCACTTAAAATACTATGTGGAACCAACTTGAAAAGTCTTAACGCTGTTTGGATTTTATATATATTAGTAGTCCAGTTTTTCTTTCATTTTCACCACCGTTTTTCATTTATGCTTTTACTGTAGTTTAATTTCTTCTTTCCTTTTAATAGCTTTCATGCTGCTTTTGAAATTCTGTCATTTTATTTCTTTTGTTTTAAAATTTTGCAGTTCCGTTTCTGTCATGAATTTTATTGATTTTCATATTTTAGTTTATTTTTGGTCAAGAATAAGTTGTTGGATCATTTCGGCCACAGTGACACTCCTACAAGTATTGTTAGTCAATAACAATCAAGCTTACACAACTGTTACGATGTTTCCCCTTGAAAGTAAATTGAATTTGTTATCTGCTTTCACTGTTGTCTTATAAAAGAATTGGTTATCTCCCACTTCTGCTTTCCATTTCTTCATCTAGTTGAGAGTTAACAGAGCAAGTCCATAATTTTTTCTCCTTGAAGTAAAGAGAAAATTCTGGTTGAATGATTATGCATACATGGATAAACCCCCTCATACTTAACATTTTCCATGATTTATTCCCAAATTCCCGACCATTTTTCCATTAAATCCGCTCACTTCCCCCTGTTGCATAATCATTCAGGTTATACCTTATTGATCTGCTGTTCTTAGTACGCGAAACCATGTGTTTTGAGTTCTTTCTCTGTTGGAAATAGATTTCCCTACGGACTCACCAGTTTGTTGATGATTAAAATCACAACGAGGATTTTGGCCATAAAGTATTGCTAAAGCTTATTATTTAAACTAAGCTAATGATATATAATACTAGTAGGTGGGACCCCCTTGTAGAATGGAGGATCAAAGATAGTCTTATTGCACACTTTATGCTGTTGTTTCGATGTTTCTTACAGGGTTCTACATGATTTATGTTGAAATATTGGTTCTGTTTGCGTCACAATGGTAGATGGATAATGCATTTTATGTGTTGGTTCTATTGCTCTAAGCTCTAAATTCCATGTATGAATGACTTGTATTGACTATTATTACATCGCCATTGGCACCATGATTCATTACCCATTACATATGCACAAGACACATGTTAGTTATAACAAGAGACAAGAGCAATATGGAATAAATCCAAGAAAAGGAAACTATGCTATTCTATGCTATATTATGTGCAATTGAAATTTAAAGAAATTGATGTTAGTCCTAACTAGAAATGTTAGTGGCTATACGATTTGTATTGAGTTATGTTGGGAACATGTGATATATATTATAGTATAGTTTTGGGCAATGGTTAATATGGATCGGGTGGCGCAATTGGCAAGAAATGTGTGCAAGTTTCGATGCATGGATTAATGCTTTGGCTGGCTGTCGTGTACTACGTAATTGAATGAGATGGAGGATGGAAGTGACGCATAGTAAATGCACATCATTCCATACTTCTCCCACTGGGTTGTCACCCTAGAATGGTTATTGTTCATTTTTTTTTGCTGTGGTTAAGCCCCGAGATTTAGGCGTGGACGCAACTGCTCGAACAAGATCGCATTTTAAGGCCATTGGTTACATGTATGGTTCTTTTTGCCCATCCATGAATTCGCTCTATGTATGAAATGAATTTTGGCTCGATAATGTGTTGGTATGTGTTTTCTTGAGGTTGGAAACTGTGTAAACACATGGCATTTCTCTAGAATGACCGTGTGTTATTCATTGCAAATGTAAAAATCGATGGTTGAAGTCGCAATTTCATTGGCTGTTCTGTGTGGTGGAAGCCGCGATGGCTCTCTGTTGTCTTTATGGGTTTTTGTTGGAGGGTTTCACTCTGCTTGGCCTTCCTGGTCATCTCCTCACAATTATTGTAACCACACCCGGTTGTATTTGGTGCTATGGGGTTTCTGTGTATGTTTTGAACCACCTTTTGGTCATTGCATATCTTTTTCACCTGGTCGTGGGCTCATTTTGCGTTATTGGTATATGCACAATGGTTATGAGGTGCATATTATGCCAAGAAGCATGCTTTAGGTTTGTTTTTAGTACCTTGGCTCTGCATTTCTATCAGCATTATTCATCTATTGGGGAAAAACACGAGGGTTATGCCTCTACGTGTTCTTGGTGTTGGTTACTAGCTAGTAAGAAAACTTTTCTCCTCTGCATCATGGTCTCTCCTACTTGGTGTTGAACTGCCACCTTTTCTTACAAGCTAAGGGTTATAAGGTTTTTTGTTACACCATTCTTGTCTCGAAGGATCTCACCTACTGTTGATATGGTTGACCTCCAGTCTCCCTGTGTTTGGTTCCACCTAGTGAACCCTTGATTATTTTTTTCATTAGTCATAGAGCCCGATTTTGTTAAACTAAACTAGTCGCACCTTGTCGGACATCTTGTTGACTGTGTTAAGTTGGTTGAGTAGTATTGACAGTGGCTTTGATTGTTGGCTCATCTCTGTTTGATCAGTTTGATTGGAGAGTTGTAATTGGAAATGATAATGGGCATACAATTGCTGCTTCCTTTTTTTGTGACAGTCGAACCGATAACTCAACATTGTTATAAGTGGATTGATTGGGAGTAATTGGATATGTACAGTCATAGAGGTTCCTCTTTGCATTATGCAATGGTATGTGTGTTCCTACAACGTGGTATAAATTGAAGTTGGTGTTGCTGTTTTTTTAATTATCCTGATCGAGATTATTGCAAGTTGAAGAGTTGATAATTGTGGCTTGGCTGTCTACTGTGTATGATTTATGTAGACATCATGCTTCGTTTTGTTGTAATTGCACCATCAAAGATGAGCAAGGGGTTTTAGTAGTATGGTTTTATTGAAAATTTAATTGTTAACTTTTTCAAAGGAATGGGATCGTGCATGTTTAAAAAAAGTCTGTTCGACTCAGGAAAGACCTGTGACTATGTTTGATTTATTGAATTATGGGAAATGGTTGATATTTTTTTAATGCTGAACAGAGTTCAAGAAATAGGACTGCGTGTTCCTTGGATTTTGTTTTAAATATAAAAGGGAAGGAATTCAAAAGAAACATAATTCTTTTAAACAATATGGGTGAAATTCATGACTATTTCGAGTATAATTATATTCTGTATTAATTGAAAGTTTTTAAGGAAATTGAATGTGGGACAATGAACAATTTTTAACACACATTAATGGTTTAATTGACGACAATAATTGTTTAATAGGTGCTGGAATAGTTGTATTGAATACATAACTATTTTTTATGGATTACTTAATTGTTTTTTCAAACAATATTCACTCTTTTTCCCTACCATTATTTCACTTTTTGCTCATTACAATTCCTCTCGGCTTCCCATATTCAGTATCCACTCATTGTTCCTAAAATTTAATTATAGTTAAGATAAGTTCTGTATTATGACAACTAAGGGACCGCAGGGATGAATTACAATGATAAATTCTTTTGGTTTATGATACAGTTGATTGTTTGATGTATGTGAGAAGTAATCATGATCTTTTCCCCCGCATTTTAACATTTTTTGCTCAATACAACCCCTTGCATATCCCAGAACCCTTTTTCACCCCCTTCTCATTGACAACTATTAAACGATTTGTATGGATTGGATTGCATGAGTTTGATATGTTGCTGAGCCAAATTTTATTTCATATTTAAAAGAGTTGTCATGTTTGGTTGTTAAAGAAACTATTTTCTAGTCAATTATGAATACACGAATGAGCTTTTTCAGTAGAGGTAGCCATGGACGTGGTAAACGAGGTAGAGGAAATTGGAACAGGGGCCCTAGAAGGCCAGGATTCTATATACACTTTGATGTAGACTCACAAGAGTTAGGCTAGCTATTTCAGGCTGTATTTTTTAATTGGATTGGGAAAGGAGTGGTCCAACCTAGGCCTGAAAGGCCTCCCTTTCAAGCCCCACAGGTCCCTGGTGTCCCTGTGCCTCCTCATGTCTCACTGCAACATGAAGTCCCCAAAAATGACAGATGGAAAGAGATTGTCCACTTGACAGTCTCCCAACATCGTGGTTGGCCTAACTTGTCTTTACCTACTCCTCCACCTATCAATCAAATTGTCCAAGCTTCCCCTACCCACTCACCAGTACAGTCTTCCCATGCAAGAAAAAGGTTAAAAATCGAGGCCCACCATGCCCCTGACAAAGGAAAATCCACTACCGCCCCTTCCTCACTCTCAAATGACTGATAAATCCATGTCTTCCCGCATGCATTTGAGAGATGATTGTTCTCATGTGATCAGTGAGATTAGGCCTAAAGGCTCCACACAGCCTAAGGAAAATTTAGAGAGATCAAAAGGTGACAACAAAAAAAGGGAAATATTGCCTCCCAGAGTGGAAAATATGGATTTTAAGTTTTTATTTTATTAATTGTTAAGAACAGTTGACTTCTGAAATTTTGGACAACACACTATTTTTTGGATATACGAGTAATATATTTTGGAAATAATTTCAATTATCATTGATATAAATTGTCAAAATATGAAGTGATGATGGGAGTCACAAGGATGGATGTTTTGTTGATTAACTAGTTGTGTTATGATTGTTAAAGAACTAAAGGGAGTCACAAGGGGTCCCACCTACTAGTTATTATTTATTTAAAACCCTTATTATGATTTTATTACTTTTCCCCCTTTACTAAAAAGTTGGTTGAGTTTTAGTTAACTTAACTAAAGAAGTAGTTCAAGTACTTCAACCAATTCTAATTTGCTTAAAGGAAAAAGGAAAAGGATGAACATGAGGAGAATAAAAGGAGAAGCATACTAAGGTTTTCTATTGAGTTTTTTTGAGATAATTTAGTTTTCATTCAATCCTTAATTCATTAGAAGCATAATTCCTTTTTATGATAGCAAGGTCCTATTCTAGACAACAAGATTCAGGGCTGAATTACATCATCAAGATAGTTGTTTTTCAGAGGTGTTGATCTATCTTTGATAGTCTGTGTAGACTTGTTTGTTTGCGAATTAGATTTCATGATCGACAAAGGCTATTGCGAAGAGTCGAGTGGGCAAAAATCTGTGGCAAGATGATCCAAATTTTAAAGTTCAATTTTTTACTTTATGTCAGAAGTCCTTTTGTATGTTTCATCGGGGATGTCTAAGTTTGAATTTGGTCCAAAATTTCCTCAGGAAATTTTGTAAAGAGAACAATTCTTTTGATGAATTTGAACGAAATAAACGATTGCTTTATGTCTCATCTGTTTTGATTATTGAATTGGTTTCTTTACTTCTGTCACTATATTTATTTCAACATCTGTTATGTTCAGAAAATTACATAAATAATGAATTTTTCAGCAAGCTTTTATTTATGAAAAAAACCAGCCTAAGCACTTGTAAACAATACTTGTGAATTAAGATCCCAATTTTGTTGGCTATGAACATAGGGTGATATTACTATCTATCTTTATTTAGCCAAGAAAGATATGAAAATTCTTGATTAAGATCATTTCATATATTTTCCTCAACATAAACATGTGTCATTCAGATTTCTCAGATCCATGCAGATCCTGATTCCTCCTGTATTCTTGTCCTACACTACCATTGAAATGAGCCACTCAGATTCTTCTACCATGTCAATGATTCCTGCATCCAACATCGTGTCTATTTTGGATTTCACCTTTTCCTTGTACTTCAAATTTAACCTGTAAGGCCTTTATCACACTAGCTTAGCACTTGGTTTCAAGGGAATCTTCATCTTGCATAAGTCCCCAACTATACTCTTCATCTCAGAAAATGTAGTTTGGAACAAGTCCTGATATTCGCGCAACAAGTATGCAATATTTTCTATAGTCTCATCACTCTAGTAATCCTTTATCTGTGCAAACTTCATATTCTCTATCATCCCACTGTTTACCTTCGACATCTTTATGGGATGTGTATGAAACAAAATCAGGCTCTGGTCCTTCTACTACCCATTCTCATTTTGTTTCATATACTTACACGTTCCTGGGATCTTCTTCATCATGCTCTTCCTTAGCCATATTGTAGCACTCCAATAAATCATGGATAGACATAGTATCTCTTTGCGCACTACACACTGGTACCATCTCCATCGACCCTTCTTATGAGAATATCTTAGTTAGAATATCCTGTAGCATTGCATCTATTGATGGAGATTTGTGTTCAAACATAAATGTGACTTTGAACCTCTGAGCCAACTCTTCTCATCTTGCTATCTTTCTGTGCATTTCCAATTCCAAATACCATTTCTTCGGAATTGTTTCTAGTGTATGTATAAATATGTGTGTCCATTCTGTTTCTGGTATTGAACTCCATAAGGTCCTAAAATTCTCAACATGACCTATTGGATCACTCTGTCATGTATACTTCTGTGAAATAGTTTCTCCCTCAGTACCAAACCTTACTTGCATTAGCCTTCTACACTCTGACCAATCTTCCATCCCTTCTTTGTGTGAAACCCACCATCTGGCCTAAGTCACTTTTAGGACAACATCTAGTGCCAACAAACTTTGCTGTTCAGGTGTGCTTGCAACTCAAATTCCTTTACAAAAAAACTTATATCAGTCAATCCATCATACCTGGGTGGATCACATAATTCCGTTCCAATCTAGTGCAAGTATTGGGTTATGCATGCACATCGTCTTGTTGAGACTTCATGCATCCTCTGCTTCCAATGCTCTAGACCTTCCTCTGAATTTGATGCACATGAAACGATACTTCTCCAACTCAGCGTACCATCTGCAGTGGGGTTTACATAATTATTCATCCATACAGTCATGTTATACAAGTTGTCAATGTCATTTCCTCTAGATGGTTCTATGTATCTCTTTCCTTCTAATGGGTCCAAGGGTGTAGCAACTTTCAAATCTCCAACTTCAAATATCATCTCCCTCCTCTTCAAGTTAATGATCTCCTGGTTATCAAAAAACCATTCCAGTCCCATCAGTGCTAGATATGGTTGAATATCATCCATGATCTCAATAACTTCAAAGTCTGCCACACTATGCATCCCATCTATGTTCACATGCACTCCTATCAATTGACCAATCAATACTATTTTGTGTTGATTCACAAGACTTAACTGAAAAAGAAACCATACTAGCTTAGGTTTTACCATCATATCCCATGTCTGCTTAGGTAAAACATTCACGTTAGTTCCCAACTCCAATATAACATTATCCATGCCATATTTCCTGATTTGTGCATTGAATATGAATTCTCCATTGGTCCTCTTCCTGTGTAGTACCTAATTCACCACCTTCTATGTGCTGGGAGTTTCCCTTCCTTGTGTGCAGTGATCAATCATGTCATATAGTATATTCATTGCAGTTTCATATCTAAGTAACTCTACACAACTCCTTAAGAATCCTCTTGTATTTCTTTCCCTCCCAATTGGTTTCTTTGGCACAGTGCGATCTATGACATGAGGCACATATGATGTTGATGCTATCCAATCTTGTCGAAGTACCTCTTTTCTTGCCCTCTAATATGTCTCCTTTTCTTAATGAGGATCAAAGGTTGGCATAGGTCCTACTGAATTCCTTACCCATTGCTCAACCTTATTTCCTTCATTTTTCACATCAACTCCTATTCTAGCTCCTCTACTCATAACAACTGCTATTCTCGGTCCTTCGTTTCATTTTTCGTCTGATATGTTTTGAACATTCTGATTTGGATTTTGGTTTTTGTTTCCTCTAGCCTGCCATTTCACAACTAGTTGAGGATAATATTATGTCACATGGTCCAGTGCTCTATAGTATGTGCACATTGGACATGAATTCAGGAAGTCACGACATAAATGTCCCGGTTTATTACAATTGCAACATATAATCGATTCTCTTCCTCCCCTACCAAAATTTTCTCTGCCTCGACCTCTGCCAAAATTTCCTCTCTTCCATGGATTAAATCCTCTTTGATTACTATATTGAAGACCACCCACTTCTGTCATAACATTCTCCTCCTGAATCCTATACATATATGTAGTGCCCTCCCTCATCAAATTGAATGCACGACAATCCTTCTCTTCATGTCCAACCGACTTGCAAAAATTGCAAAACAAGTTCCTTGGTGTACTTTGATATTTCTGTAGTAATGGACACTCAGTTGGATGATGGAACCATTTCTTACATATATTGAAATACCCCCCTCCTAGTAATGGATTCGTCTTTTCAATCGCCAAATACTACGCAAATGCCGAGAATTCATCCTTGTGATGGCATTCATTCATGCACTTTGTACGCCAGACGTTTTTGTGTTTATCCTTCCCTTTTGTAAGTTCTACCAATTGAATAATCAAAGACACCAATTGCGTCTGAACTTGCGCCATCCCTCCACTGTCTCCTACAGGGGATGATTCCAATTTCATTGCAATTTCCTGTGCCTCGGGCTGTGACACGACCTTCTATTGAATCAACGGCCTGCGGATGTGTGGTAAAAGTCTTGCAATAAAACATTCTTGATGCTATTGATCGAGGAAATGTAAATTCAACATACCCATCTGATCTTTGAACCTTTGATTGAAGTCCCATACCAACTCTATTTGTGTTGGATTACTGAGAGGGGGGTGAATCAGTAATAAAGAAATTTAATCCTTCTGAACCATATAATCCAAGTGTTATATAAATGAAGCATTATAATCCAATAACTTCAGAGTAAATAAGCAATGGAACATACACGTACATAGTACACCAGTGTTTTATGTGGAAACCCAAATCGAGAGAAAATCACAGAATGATTTTTCTTATATGTCTTGAAGAATTACATTCATTGGAATCACCAACTTCCTTTGTTTTCTAGCTGCAACTTGAAGGAGGCTCCAACCCCCTAGTTTCTTAGGCTAACCCCTGAGCGAAGCTCCAACTCCCCAATTCTCTGGCTGCAACCAGAAGGAGGCTACAACCCCCTATGTTCTCCAGCTACAATCAGAAGGTGGCTTCAACCACCTATCCTTGCCCCGTACTGCCACCCTGAAGTAGAAGTAGAATGATGGAACAACTGTCAACCTGTCACTGTGAGATATACCACTGTAAACTTGTACTAATAAATCTAAACCATGCATCAACCATGTATCAACTTGTACCTCAACCTGTAATCAACTTGTACCATAAACAAGTGCATCAACCATGCACTAATCTGTACCAAATAACCTGTAATCAACCTGTACCATAAACAAGTGCATCCAAACATGTACCAAGTATGTGCCAATCATGTGTCAACTACTCATCAACTATGACTCATCAATATGTACCAACATCATCAACTATACACCTCATGTATGTGCCAACTCATCAACTACTTGTCTCAACCATGTACTCAACATGTACCTCAACCAAAAGCCCTCATCAATTTCATCATCCAAATATAATTTGTATCTTTGTAATAGACCTAGTGTATATGATCACATTCCTGCAAACCTTCCTTAACTTCAACAACAAGAGACTAGCATTTTCATCAAACTTTTCTTTAGTCTCACATGCCTAGTTTTGGATTAGTCAACAACCCTAACTTGAAGTAA
>ML789956.1:104030-132707 GCA_009831015.1 Picea engelmannii
TAAATTTATTATTGAAATAATTTATTTTGTATTCACTTTGAATTATAATACACTCATTACTTCACTTTATTATTTACCTTTTAAAATATTTTAAACCACTTTGACTACTTTGACCTTTTGGGGCTTCTAGATGACATATGAGGTTCCTCCAACTTCGTAAGGCCATAACTCTCAAACTGTGAGAAGTTATGTGATGTTCCACATACCACCAGAAATGGAATGACACGTACTATCCATATAGAATAGTATTATCAAAAAATGTATCATAACTCATAACGTTATCCATCAAACAAACTTGGGTCCATTTCCCAAACATGGGGTCTCCAACTTCTCATGGCCATAACTCTCTAACCATGAGGAGTTATGTGGCGTTCCACATACCACCGAAAATGGAATGACAAGAAATATCCATCTATGGTAGTTTACCTGAAAAATTCATTGTCCTTCATCTCATTATTCCACAATTAAGCATGGGTTCTCTTACTCCGCAAAGTGTCTTCCTGTGAGGGCTTTCACCATAATGGGACCACTTTGGAGTTCATCCATCTTTACTTCTTATCAACCATGACAAGATGATAATGAGTCATATTTACATAAAACAATATTGGGTCCATTACCCAAAACTTTGTGCCGAGGGGCTTTCTTCAAGGGTTGACATCAATGACAACCAACCTTAATCAACAATATCCCCCTTTGGCATTGATGGCAACACTCTGATGCAATACTGAAATCATATCACTCATGATCCCCCTAGAACCATGCCTCTGTCCTCTATATCTAATAAATTTGCCTCTATCCTCTGCATCTGATGAATCTGCTCCCCCTGGAACCAGGCCTCTATCCTCTTCATTTGATAAATCTCTCCCCCTTTGCCACCAATGGCAAAGGTATCTTTCCATCTGGGGTTGGTCCCCCTGACTGAACTGTCCTCTTATTGTGCTTCCTCATGTACATCTAAGACATATAAGATAAGTATTCAAAAAGCATTAAAAAAACATTCATTTTGAAGTAGAAATAACTCCAAGTCTTTGGCGAAGATATTCAAAGGCTTCCCGAGGAAGTGGTTTTGTAAAGATGTCTGCCACTTGTTCTTTTGTTCCCACATACTCAACTCTGATGTTCTTTTTTGCAACCTGTTCCTGTAGAAAGTGATACTTGATTGAAATGTGCTTCGTCTTGGAGTGCATCACCGGGTTTTTTGAGATACTGATGGCACTTGTATTATCACAATATATTGGAATGGGCTCATTATACTCAACTTGTATATCTATCAAATTTTATTTCATCCAAAGAACCTGTGTACAACATGATGCTGCTGCAATATACACTACCTTGGCTGTAGATAGAGATACTGATGATTGTTTCTTGCTTAGCCATGATACAAAACACTCACCTAAGTAGAAATTTGCTCCACTGATGTTTCATCGGTCATCAATACAACCTTCCAAATCTGCATCTATGTAGGAAATAAGTGATAGATCTTTTCCTTTTGGATACCATAATCCAAACTCTTCTGTTCCTTTAAGATATTTGAAAATCCTCTTTACTGCTAATACATGTGATTCCTTTGGTGCTACTTGAAATCATGCCACCTGTCCAACTGCTTGCATTACATCTGGTCTGGATGTTGTCACATATAGTAGGATGCCAATCATTGACCTGTATTTCCTTTGATTTGTAGACTTCGAGTCATCATCTTTGCTCAACTTACAATTGGTTTTCATGGGAGTGATAACTAGTTTGCAATCTTCCATTTCGAACCTCTTTAGCATTTCTCTCATATAATTGGTTTGAGAAATAAAAATTCCTTGGTTTCTTTGATGTATTTGAAGTCCCATAAAGAAGGATAGTTCTCCAAGTAACAACATTTCAAATTCATTCTGCATGTCTTTTGCAAATTTTTGGCTTAACCTGTCATCATCACGAACAAAAATAATATCATCAACATAAATTCAATTAATAAAATATTACCTTGACTTACCTTGATGTAGAGGTTGTTGTCTGCACTTCCTTTTCTGAACCCTTCCTGCTGTAGATACTTTTCCAGTCTGGAGTACCATGCTCTAGTAGCCTATTTTAGACCATACAAGGCCTTCTTTAATTTACATACATAGTTTGTGTTCTCTAACAACTGAAATCCTTTTGGTTGTTCAATGTAAACTTCTTCAAGTTCCCCATTCAGAAAAGCCGTTTTTATGTCCATCTGATATACTTTAACAGTTTTGGAGCATGCATAAGCTAAAAGTAAACGGATTGCTTCCATTCTGGAAACTGGGGAAAATGTCTCTTCAAATCCGATTCTTTCAATCTGTGCATATCCTTTACATACCAATCTAGATTTGTTCCTTGTAACTTGTCCATATTCATTCAATTTATTCCTGAAAACCCATTTTGTGCCAATCACATTCTTATTCTTTGGTCTTGGAACCAATTCCCAAGTGTCATTTTTCTCTATTTGATCGAATTCTTCATCCATGGACTTATTCCAAAATTCATCCTTCCTGGCTTCTTCAAAACAGTTTGGTTCAATTGTAGATAAGAGTGCTAGGTGTGTTTGTTCTGGTGAATGGATTTTTCTTCTAGTCTTAACTCCTGCATCTTTGTTTCCAATAATCTGATCTGAAGGATGATTCTTCTGTACTCGTTTGCTAGGTGTATTTGGAGATAGTTTCTGAACTTTCTCTTCTTCTTCTGTCAGATTCTCTTCATATTCATCTTCCTCTTCTACTTCTTTTTCATCTTCTTCTTCGAAAAGTTGTTCCATTGATTTGTTTTCTTCTTCCTTTGATTTTGGTCTGCCCGTTTCATCAATTGTTACATTGATGCTTTCCACTACTTTGTTCAATCTTAGATTGTAACACTTGTATGCTTTCCTTGTACTTGAGTAACCAAAAAGTATTCCTTTGTCCACATGAGAGTCGAAATTTTCCATTCTGTCATCTTCTCTTTTGATGTAGCATTTGCTTCCACTAATTCTGAAGTTCTTCACATTTGTTGGTCTTCCTTTCCATAGCTCATAGGGAGTTTTATCAGTGTTGTTTCTGAGCATTACTTTATTTTGAATGTGAACTGCTGTATGCACTGCCTGTGTCTAAAATATATCTATCAATTTGGAATCCATTAGCATTGTTCGAGCCATTTCTTGTACTGTCCTGTTCTTTCTTTCAACAACTCCATTCTGTTGAGGTGTCCTAGTAACATAGAATTTCCTTTTTATTCCATGACTGCTATAGTAGTCCATAAATTCCTTTGAAGTGAACTCTCCTCCATTATCAGATCTCAAACATTTGACTCTTGAATCCATCTGATTTTCAACCATTTCCTTGTAGATCTTGAAGTTTTCAAAAGCTTCTGACTTGTTCTTGAGAAAGCAAACTACAATCATTCTTGTATAATCATCAACTAATAACATAAAACATTTTTCACCTTTTAATCCCTTTGTTGTAGTTGGTCCAGCTAGATCATTGTGCACAATTTCCAGTGGTCTTGTTGTTGAATATTCCTTTGATTTGAACCTGGTCTTTGTTTTCTTTCCTTGTTGATAATGCTTGCATAAAGTGTTGGTTGGTTTTGTGATCTAGGGCATTTCTCTGATTGCTTCTCTTTTGCTGACTTTGACAAGGTTATCAAAATGCATATGACTCATTCTTCTATGCCATAGCCAACTTTCATCTTCCTTTCCTAGACAACACTTTTCATTTCCAATTTCACTTAACACATATATGTTGTTTGAAGTTCTTGCAACTGTATCGACCAATTTCCCTGAACCTTCTTTTCTTATCTCACACTTTTCTGAATCGAAAGTAAGTTTATGACTTTGGTCACACATTTGAATCACACTTAGAAGATTATGTTTCATATCTTCTACTAGTAGAACCTTTTGTGCCTTTTCATTTTATTTTTATACTTGTTCCCAATTCGGATTGTGCCTTCTCCAATGATTTTGGATGAATTATCATTTTCGAAGGAGACTGATCCATTTTTTTCTTTTCGTAATGTAAGAAATTTGTCTTTATCACCTGTCATGTGTTTTGAACATCCATTGGCAACATACCAACCATGTTTCTTCTGCTTAGCTTGTAGAGCGACTGTGCATTATTCATTGTTATACTAATCTTTCTTTGTTATCCATGTCATTTTTTGAGGTTCTTGTCTGTCACTGTTGTTATTCTATTGAGGTTCTTTAGGAGGGACTGTCATTCTGCAATCCTTGTCCTTGTGTCCAAAATTGTTACATTTGTAACATTCCACTTTAGTGCTCAAAGATTCAAACCTTTTGTAACTTCTTCTTTGTGTGTCACTAGGTCTCCTTGAATAATCCCTTTGTGTATAACTCTCAAAGTTGTTACTGTTCCTATTGTTAGCTCTATAATTCACAACTTTATGTCCAAAATTATTACATGCATAACATAAAAAATATAGTTTGATACCTGGGAGTTGAAGATATTCTAAAAGGAGGTGCTCTTATTAATCATTCTTCTCTTAAGGCCTATCTCTCTGTTGTTGATTCTGAAATCTAAATCTTCTTGGTGGAGAAGTGTCCCTGTAATCTTCCTTAGATATCTTCTTATCCTATTTGATTATTTCTACATAGCTCTTTGGATTTGTTTCTTGCTCTGTTGTTTTGGAGCTTGATCCCTTTTTTGTCTCATTGTATCCAAGTTCGGACTTGTCAAGATGAGATTTTTGACTGCTGATAATGTCATCCAACACTTTTGAGCTATTCTGCATATTTTTCTTTTGAATATCATTTCTTAGTGTGACAACCTCTGCTTCCAAGTTTCCAATGATCTTGTCCTTTTATTCTAGTTGTTCTTTGAGTGCTTCTTCAATTCTTTTATCTTCTTCTATTTGAACCTTCAATTTTGTGATCATTTGTTCTAGTTCTCGAGTGTTCTTTTTCTTGTATAGTTCTGCTTGTAGTTTCTTGTTTTTCTTCTTTTCTCTTCTGATAACTTCTATGGCACACATTAATTCTTCTCAATAGTCAACTTCTGCCACTTCCATTTCTTCTTCGACTTCTTCACATTCTTCTTCAGAGTCTTTTACTACCATGAATAGAACTCTTCCTGTCTCATTTTCACTGACTTCATCTTCATTTGATGATAAGATGTCTTCTTTGGTGTATAAGATTTTCTTGAAAACTTTCTTTGTAGTTGTTTTACCTTTATATGTGTGTTTTCCTTTTGAGTAATCTTCATCATTTCTCTTTTTCTTATGAGGACATTTGTTAGCAAAATGACCAATACCATCACAATTAAAACAAATTAAAGGGAGCTTACCTCTATACCTACCGTTGGTTCCCTTGTTTAGTCTTTTGACGAAGTTGGCCACTTCTTCATCATCTTCCGAGGCGTCACTGCTGCTGATATATTCTTCTTGTTCCTTTTTATTTTTCTTTGATCTTTTGGATGCCTTGAATGCTGCTTCTTTTACATCTGAATTTTCTTGCTTAGTTCTCATTTCATATGTTGTGAAGATTCCATGTAGTTCGTCTATGCTTATTGAGTCCAGCTCCAATCTTTCTTCTAGTGCTGATATCTTAGGGTTGAATCTCATAGGAAGATATCTTAGTATCTTTTGAACAATTACAGATTCTTCAATTTCTTCTCCCAATCCTATGATTGCATTCATTGTTTCATAGACCTGTAAGAAGTAGGTTGCAATAACTTCATCTTCCTTCATTTTTAGTTGTTCGAACTGACCTCTGTAAGTCTGAAGATTTGCTTCTTTGAATTTTGTATCTCTTTCATAAATATTTTGAAGCTTGTCACAAATATCTTTAGCATATTTACAGTGTGCAACTTTGGTGAATACCGTATCACTGAGACCATTCAAAAGTGCATTTGAGGCTTTGGAATTATTCTCACTGATTTTTACTTCTTTGTCATTTTTTGGTGGAACTATTGGTGTTGTGTATCCATCTACAATTGATTTCCAAACTTGGTGCTTGTATATATGTCCTCATCCTTATGCTCCAAAAAATTGCGGTATTCCATTTTTATATGAGTTGGTACACTCCATGATCTACCTTTCAGTGGTTAAAATGATTTCTGAAGGAACCTTCTCTGATACCAATTGTTGGATTACTGAGAGGGGGGGTGAATCAGTAATAGAGCAATTTAATCCTTTTTAACCATATAATCCAAGTGTTATATCAATGAATCATTATCATCCAATAACTGCAGAGTAAATAAATAATGAACAAATGAACAAACATACACATACATAGTACACCAGTGTTTTACGTGGAAACCCAAATAGGGAGAAAACCACACAATGCTTTTTCTTATATATTTTGAAGAATTACATTCATTGGAAGCACCAAATTCCTTTGTTTTCCAACTGCAACTGGAAGGAGGCTCCAACCCCCTAGTTTCTCAGGCTACAACCTGAGGGAAGCTCCAACTCCCCAATTATCTGGCTACAACCAGAAGGAGGCTACAACCCCCTATGTTCTCCGACTACAATCGGAAGGTGGCTACAACCACTTGTCCTTGCCCCGTCCTGCCACCCTGAAGTAGAAGTAGAATGATGAAACCACTGTCAACCTGCCACTGTGAGATATACTGATGTAAAGTTGTACCGATAAATCTGAACCATGAATCAACCTGTACCTCAACATGTAATTAACTTGTACCATAAACAAGTGCATCAACCATGCACCAACCTGTACCAAATAACCTATAATAAACCTGTACCATAAACAAGTGCATACAACCATGTACCGAGTATGCACCAATTATGTGTCAACTGCTCATCAACTATGACTCATTAATATGTACCAACATCATCAACTATACACCTCATGTATGTGCCAACTCATCAACTACTTGTCTCAACCATGTACTCAACATGTACCTCAACCAAAAGCCCTCATCAATTTCATCATACAAATATGATTTGTAACTTTGTAATACACCTGGTGTATATTATCACATTCCTGCAAACCTTCCTTAACTTCAACAACAAGAGACTAGCATTTTCATCAACTTTTCTTTAGTCTCACATGCCTAGTTTTGGATTAGTCAACAACCCTAACTTGGAGTAATCATAAATTTGTACTTGTAATGTATAAATATATGAAGCTGATACACAATGTTATTCAGTTTGTTTTATGCAATTCCTCCACGTGTCACTACTTGGAACCTCTCAAAAAAGGAGTTATAGAAAAAATGGCATACCTTGCTGAATTCTAGCTTATTCTAGAGAGCAACCTTGTAGAGCGTGCCCCACATGGAATATTTTTTGAATTGATCTGAAGCTATTGAAAAACAGACTAAAGAATGTACCCTAACCAACACATTTTGTTTCACTGAATTTGGATCTATTATGAAGAAGTTATGATGTTTTTACCCAAAACACCTGTTTTTGACTAGTTTCAGGACTAGCCACAAATCCTGTTTTCCACGGAGTGTAACTCCAAAAATACAATGAACCACAAGAGATTTTTTTTACCACAGATACTTGGATATGTTTTATCAATAGAAAAACAATTTCACAGTTTGAATCATTATATAAAAACAGTTATCTTGAAAATGGTGAGATGACCTGTAAATAACATACCTTAGAAAGCACCATCAAAATAATTTATCCTTCCTTGCATTCTGATGTTATTTTCTTCACCTTCCCTCAGAATTTAGGCTTATATATCCTTGGTTACCTTAAAAACCTATATATATTCAATGTGCTCAAGTGTGTTTAAATTACAGAGCCTTGCCTCTTATTTATACTCTCTAAATAGCTTCCTTAAAAACATCTTGCAGGTCACTTGGCCCCACTTTCCTTATTTTAGGGTTAACCCACTTCTAATTTCTCCATTAAATTTATTATTGAAATAATTTATTTTGTATTCACTTTGAATTATAATACACTCATTACTTCAATTTATTATTTACCTTTTAAAATCTCTTAAACCACTTTGACTACTTTGACCTTTTGAGGCTTCTAGATGACATATGAGGGTCTTCCAACTTCGTAAGGCCATAACTCTCAAACTGTGAGGATTTATGTGACGTTCCACATACCACTAGAAATGGAATGAAATGTACTATCCATATAGAGTAGTATTATCTGAAAATATATCATAACTCATAATGTTATCCATCAAATAAACTTGGGTCCATTACCCAAACCTGGGGTTTGCAACTTCTCATGGCCATAACTCTCTAACTGTGAGGAGTTATGTGACGTTCCATATGCCACCGGAAATGGAATGATAAGAAATATACATATAGGATAGTTTACTTAAAAAATTAATTGTCCTTCATCTCATTATTCCACAATTAATCATGGGTTCTCTTACTCCGCAAAGCGTCTTCCTGTGAGGGATTTCACCATAAGGGGACCACTTTGGAGTTCATCCATCTTTACTTCTTATCAACCACGACAAGACAATAATGAGTCATCTTTACATCAAATAATATTGGGTCCATTACCAAAACCTTTGTGTTGTGGGGATTTCTTCAGGGGTTGACATCAATGACAACCAACCTTAATCAACAATTTGCACCTTTTTAATCTCTTTCAGTTTTGTAATGTACCGTAACTTAGACTTTGGCTTCTTGAAATATTTCAACAACGCTTGGATTATCTCTGCCAAAGTCTTGGATTTTCTTGTAGGTGTGGTACTTTGTAGCTTCATCTACCAGAATAATGCACGACCTCAAAATATTTTTTCTAACTACACAATCTTCACAGCCTCGTCTTGGACATTCTTTGCAGCCCAAATTGTCTCGCAAACAAACATATGTTGTTCTAGGTTCTTTGACCCAATTCTCTGGAACTCAAGCAATCTAAGGGTGTTTTCTACCCTTGGCATGTTGCTTTGTGTAGTCCCTCCTCTTGGTGATGCTGGTTGGCTTTGATTCTATGCACTTCTTCCACTGCTATGATTGCTACTACTCTGTCCTCCCTAGCTAACTATAAGCGATTTTGATAAGTCTTCAAATGTTATGTCTAGTTGTGGTGACACACATGGGGTCATGGATTTAACATAGGAACTAGTATGAATAGAACTTAAAGTTTTTTATATTATAGGACTGGAATGGGATTCCTCTTCCTCTCCTCTTATGTGTCATATCTCTACGATTTGGACTATTGTGCAAGGTTCCATCCTCTCCAGCGCATTGTGTGACTCTCCTTTCTCAACCCCAATATTTTGTCTCTTGTACCTCCTTCCTCCATGAAATACTCCAAACTCATCTTTATCCTCTGGTATACCCTCTTTAGTCCTTTGCATCCTCAGTCCCTCCCTTCCTTCTTCATCGCTTCCTTTGTTATCTCCTGTTATCACACTATCCTATTGTCATCCCTCAATTCCCCTATGTGAACGAGCCCTTTAATAGTCATATTCCAACGTCATCATGCACTTGTCACACAACAACATCTTTATCCACACACCTAATGATTTCATGAACCTTCCGCCTAGACCTTTGAAAGAGTCCCTTTCTACAACACTGTATGATTGGGTACAATATACTACAAATTTTGTAATGTATCCTCCTAGTATGCTATCCAACCAGAAATCAACTGCACGAGTAGTTGGATTACTTACAAAATTAAACTATCTTACCAACTCAGTGTTGGGTATGTGTTATATTCTTTGCATGTGTGTGTGTGGGCATGTCAGATTCAACAACTGCGTCTGACGATACAAACTTCCTTCTCTCTTTGTGTCATGTGCTCCAGGCGCTTTCCTAGCGGGGTCCTAGGGGGGGTCAAGTTTGGTCCCCCTTGGTTACGCACAACGTTCGGGGTAGTGCACAATTTTTTTTTTGGGTGGTTTTTGCTATTTTAGCAGATTTTGATATTTTTAGCGGTTTTCTAAATTAATCTCAGATTAAGGGATTAGGGTTTTGGTAGCTACACAATACCTAAAATATTGTATATATTGTACTGTGAATGGTGAAATTAATACAATAAAGTGTTGAAATGTGCGACACTAAGGAAGGATGGTTTTCTCTTGGTTAAGGGTTTCCAACGTAAATCTTTGTGTACTATGTGTATGGGCCATTGATTAATTTATGTTTTGCTTAAGAATCTGTATGCATTTCTTTACTTCACAGGTTTAAAACTTACACTCAGGAGTCCAATTCCTCGGTACTGCAGTTCGATACCTTCCAATATTCCCCACTAATATTTGTAGCAACTCAGTAGGAATAATTGGAAATTCACCAAAGATAGTTTGATGCAATTTTGTATACACATACCTTTGCATCCATTGCTTGTCACTAATCCACGAGTTTCTATTCTCTTTTTGAGAAAATTCTCATTTCTTCCTTTCCAACCATCTCAATATCTCTTTCTTAGCTGACCTCCAAAACATTCCCTCAATTGTAAATTTTGGGTCCCGACAACATAACCATTTGTTGATGCTGCGTGCGGTTATAAGACCCTAGGTTCAAGTTATAATTGACCAACAAAACCCTTTAGAAACTGACCCTTTCGAAATCACTTGCATGCAAATGAAGTCTCAGTTGAGGTATCTATTGGGACTGCAGGAACCTGACTTCTACAATAGTGAGGGAATGGGAGGTAATTATTATTTTCATTCTTACTTATTGGTTATGTGCACATTGTTCTGTCTTTGTTTTTTATTAGCTACTTAGTGAGTTCAGGTTATATTACCATTATATTCCATATTACAACATAAACCATTATTGTAACAATAGTAACACTTGCACAATGATTCCACATAAGATAAATCTAATATAATAAGCATCAGACATAATCCATGAACAATCACAAAAAATACGTTCGACACAGGAGTTAACGTGGTTCACCCAACTCTGGGCTACGTCCACAATGACTGGATTCTTTATCATGCATTTGGTAATTGCTTCAGGCTTGCGCACTACACTTACAAAGATACATCATGGTTATCTTTCCTTTCTCCTAGCCTAGCCATGTTGCAGTTCAAGCCTTTTTCTCTCTCTGCATCATATCCTTAGCGTTCAAACATTGATTATTTCGTTCTTAGCCTATCCTATCACTCTTATTCTTCCACATAATAGAACCATAACAATAACCAATAGAAACCCTATTCTCCCAACCCATTACATATTTATACATAAATTCTAGGGCTTAAAACCCTACTTTGTTCATCCCAAAAACCCTATTACAATACATGATTACTCAATTTAAGTTGCTGTTTGGGCTGATTTCACCTCCTTTTTTGTGTGCATGCTGCTTTTGCACTCTGCTTGATGTTCTTCCTGCTTTTGTGCATCCTTCTATATTTAGCACATCAGTTTGTCATCCTTCCTTTTCGCCTGCTTTCTTCTCCTGCTTTATTACTATGCTTTCTTATTCTATATTCTTTAATATTCTCTCTGTGCACTATACTCCTGTCAGTGCCTCAACTATTCACTCTCGAATATTCCTTCTTCTTCTGTGCACTTCTTCTATACCTAGTATTTTATCAAAATTGTATCCAAAACTGCCTTTCCAATAGACATGTTGTGTACAACTTGTCTCCCAACTCACTGTAAGGTCCACCTGGTATTTCAAATGTCATTCTTGAAGAAAGTGGTAGGGTTGAATTGTTGAGTTCAAACCATCCTCCTAGAACTAGATGAAGAGGGTTCCATTTGATTATAGTGAGAGGAAAATTTAGAAAAAATATGTCACATGATGAAGCTACATGGGAACCATATGTGATCCCACAACAATTTCCACATATACAACCTTGAGAACAATGTTTCTTTTGAAGGGGGAAGTCATGTTAGGGTCCTACCCTAACTTACCTAGTTAAGGGATTAGGTTGTTACTTAATGTATAACGAACATATTTATTTAATAAGGTTCACTAGGAAGTTAGAGTGTGTAATCAATAATGTAATGTAGCCTCATTAAAGAAGGTCCACTAGGTAGTTAATGTAACTTCATTAATGAAGGCCGACTAGCTAGTTAGGGTTGGGATAGATAGAAACCATTTATAGTAGTAAAAGTTATGTAATTGGGTGTTATGAGATTGACATTGTATTAGAGAATTTCTCAATTAAAGGTTACCCCATTAAGGAGGCAAGTTAACTTTTCTTTTTATTTGTAATATCAATAAAGGTTCATTAATTGTAGCTACTTCAACGGTTTTGTTTTGTTTTATTTTCATTCCAAAATTACATAATGTTAATATTACTTTGAAGTGTTTGGTTCAACTATTAATATACACCGCATTGAGACTCTTAGGCAAGAGGGATGCCACTAATGACTAAGTGGGAGGTATTCAAGATATACTATAGATATCCACAAATAATTTTTTTCTTCATTAATTAATCTTTCCATTTTCTCATCCACCATATTTGGGGATTTCCAATCCTTTTTTCTCTTTTTGTGTCGATCTATGGTTCCACATGGTGAAAATATTCATTAAAGTCAGACTTCTTGATTCAGGTAAGGATGCAATGCACTCAAACCACACAAATGCCCAAAACACTTTGATACCAATATGATTTGTAAATTTCCTTTGATATCACAATATTCAGCTTGCTAGAACAAATATAGAACGTATTTATAGTACAATGAGCCTAATCTTTACTCTGCAATTAGTTTTTCATTGATTTAATGATTTAAAAAAAAGATAAAGAACACCATATAGATTGTTCAATCAATAGAAAATAATAAATGAACTAAAACAAATGAAATGGAACATTATGAACATAATATTTATCTTGAAGAATCCTAGTATGCCTAATAACTCCAACAAATGAAGGAATATTCCTTTACTAAAAAAACATCATAAAGTACAATGCAAAATATAAATTATATAACCAATTCCATTATGGAGTTATGAGACACTATGATGCTCTACACTCCTATAAATATTTCTTTGTTGCCTCTTCTCTGCTATCTCTTTTCTCCTCTCACTGATTACTTTGTTATAGAACATGAAATCATTAGAATAGAAGCTAAACCCTTTTCTCTCCCTTCGACTAGGGTTTTAACACCCTTCCTTCAATGGTAGGGTGAACATTTTGGAACATCATTATGCTTTTAGAAGTCTCTAGTGGATTGCATAAATTAATAGCTCCATGTGGGTGAATCATAGCGAGTTGATGTGCCTTCCACATGGATTTGCAGGGAATGTTTGACAATTTATTGGGCATATCTTTCATATATGAACACCATTTTGGGTGCTTGTTATAACCCTAATTTTCACAAGACTTGCTTACTTGGCATCAGGCCATCTCAGATTCCTTCTTTTCCAAAAAACTGTTGAAAAACTCTTCTTAAAAACCCCTTTTATAAAGGACCACACACCCTGCTCCATTACTGCACGCGTGTACACGCTAGCTGACCCAAGACAACCTGCGTGTACCTACAAAAGAACGAAAAAATGAAAGTTGCTGACGGAACACATAGCTTTGGAAGTTCGACCAAATACCTAGCTTCTTCTAGCCTATAAAAGAAGGGTTAGGGGTCCCATTTGGAAGAGGAGAATCATAGTAAATAAACTATACCCGATTACACATTCCCTTTGTCCCAACCTTTAGCCATCCCTGTGCAAAGAGAAATATAGAGAAAAGAAGTTGGAGGAAAATTGAAGAGGAACCCAGGACCAGGTTCGTGGAGCAACGACCAGCTTCATCATTATAAGTTGATTTGTTGAAGTTAATAATAAAGAAGTACTTTTCCCATCCCACCATATGAGGTTTTCAAGGTTTATTGCATAAATTTTTATTGAATCTCTAACCCATTAATATGTAGATCAAATGCATGTGGAGTTCTTTGTTTGTCTTGTGTGAATGTAGGTCAGCCTTGGGAGGAGAGCTGTAGTCAAAGAGTGATCAAGCGTGAAGAAGGATCGATATCAAATGCTCGAAATAAGGTATGCTCACTTGATCTTCTTAACTACGTATTTGATTAAGAATAATGGGGATTAGGTCTGGGACGATGGTAGAAAGTAGGAATCTTTAGGTATTTTCTGCATGCATGATAAAACCCTAAGTGTTAGTCCGTAGAGGGATTTACCACTCACAACAGAATTGGCGACTCTACTGGGGATTATCTAGGGTTTTTGGGAATGTTTTGTCTAGGGTATTTTTAAGAACTGGTTTCGTTTCCTGTTTTTAAAGTTTCTGCAAAAGTCTGAGCTAACAAAGCTTCTGGTCTTTGATACCAGTTATCTCTGTTTATTTGCTTGACTATATTTTGTTTTCCGAAGACCCACAGAGGTACACACGGCCTGTATAAGGTTTGCATGCATGTACCCACACCCTACATTCTCACAGCCCGCATGTACACGCTAGCTAAGGAAGTGTCAGTTGTGTGTATGATTCCAGAAAATTTCTTTTAGAGAGGCAGTCATCCTCTTCCCTGTCAGAATTAGTCCTTCTCAGGGGTTTTCTGGAACTCTTTCTAGTATTTGTTGTTTGCAGTCTATAGCTTAGGTTTCACCTCAGATTGGTTTTTTCTATGAAGTTTTCCTTGAATTGTTTTATTTTTTCTGTTAAAGTAAGTGTCTAAGTCTTCAAGAGATTCTAGTTCTCAGTACTAGTAGTCTCTGCCTGGGCTGGATTTCTTGGCTTTTCATTTGTCTCAAAGCTTCAGGGATACACACGACCTGCAGAAGGCCAACATGCATGTACACGTGCTCTGAATTTCCACATCTTGCGTGCACACACTTGCTGTTGAACTGTTAGCAGTGTGCTTGTGGAGAAAATTTTTGTTGAAGGTGAGGCAGTCATCCTTTCCTCTGACAAGAGCTATACCTCTCAGGTTTTTGGGTCTCTGTCATAGCAGTCAATAACTTAGGTTTGATCACAACAATAGATTTCTTTTTCATTAAGAAGTTTTTCTTCAAAATTTTCTTTTATAGGGTTTTTAGACAAGTGTGAGAGTCCAATTTTAATTTGCTTGTGTGTGATTTTTAAAGTGACTCTTTGTGATTTGCGCTAAGGCTAGAAGTTTTCTTGGTTTTGACTTGTTGATATTTTTCCTTTTTTTCTTTGTGAGCATTCCAATAAAAAAAAAAAATCTTTTATTTGTTTGTTTGGTTAAAAAGTGTTGTTTTGCATTAGTAACCAGGGAAAAGTATTTTCTTTCATAAGTTCTTGACGGTTTACTTAGATCATAAGTAGCTCATAGTCAAGTGAAATCCTTCTTTGAGTTTGCTGCTCAAAGATCTTAGAGAAATTTTAAGTTTCAAAAATTGTTTAAGATTTGAGTTAAGTGAAGGTTTTTTGTTTCCAACTTTCTGTTTTTGTTTTGCTTTCGTCTTTCAAACATCATTAGTTTCACTTTCATAACCTTTGACTTAAGACAAGCCATAAAAATTAACGTTAAATCTAAAATTCATTAGATTTTTTATGTTTGTAGTGTTAACTAACTAGTTTAGGGTTAGGGCCTTGAATTAGGTTGGAGAGGAAACTGTTCAATGCCATTAAAATCAAGCATTGGAGTCCGAGTTAGGGAGTGTCAAAGTCCAGTATCGTGAAAGTTATCTGGGATCCCCCTCTAACACAGGGGATAAACACAAGGTCGTGTGTGGAAATGTAGCGGAGATAACCCCTCAAAAGCTGGACCAATCGTAGTGGACAACACATATAGAGGGCTTGTCTTAGGATTCCGTCGATTTCATTTGCCACAGAGCTTCGTGGGTCTCGAATCCATTCGAGGTCCTCATTTGTCTTATGGACCACTTGCCTTCGATACCCTTGATAGGTTTCGGGCTCGATACCCTACTCATTGTGGTCTACCCAACTTTCGACTGTACCTGCCTGGTGACTGTTTGCGTGCTGGCAACCTAGTTGCCTATATTTTTAGAGACATACACAGGTGACTGTGGGGGTATACCGCGGTACCTAGGAAAAACATTGGGCCACACTTTGTAGAGTATTCTTGTAGGGTGCTTCCATGTTCGAGTTGCACTTGCACCAGTAAGTTTCTCTAGTGTTGGTTGTTGTAACTATTCTTCCAATTAGTTTAGTGTTTGCTTGTTTTATCTTGGAGGGAATTTTTTAGTGTGTGTTGTTTTTTGAATGAATAGAAATCCCTAGGGTGTCTTTGATCGTCTCACAGAGTGGAGGATCATGAGCTCCGCTGGTCACGAAGGCTTCTGGGCCTATCACCAGTTACACTAGAGCCACCCCCGCCACCACTAAGGCGAAAGCTAGATCAACAAAGGTATTTTAAAGTGACTGGGTCACAAGAAATTGTGCCCGACCAACATTCGGAGGAAATGACCATTGTAGACTTTGGAGTGAAAGCTATTGGTCCACTTGAAACTCCAACCATTGATCTTTCGACACCCATCATTGTATCGATTCACCCTTAAGAGTGCCAAATAGTGTCGCAAGCAACAATAGAAACAAATGTTGTCACTCCTTCTAGGAATTATTCAATTCCCACTATGGTTGTCACCACAGGAGAGTTTCCAACTCCTAACCCACTATCACCAGTCCGAGCCACCATGGTCTCGACCACCTCTACCTCGCACAGTGGTCCGATCCCGTCTGTTAGCGATAAAAAATGCACTGGCATTTTTAAAAGAATGATGCCTAATATTGTAGGTAAAATTTGACTAGATTCCTGAGCTCCAAATGAAGATTTGAAAGCATCATTGGAAAGATTAGGATTTCTAGACATCGATCGACTATTCAAGCATGTAAAAAGGACTCTCCATGACTGAGAAATTTGATTTTTAAAAATCTGCGCTTTCACCAGGTAACTCGTCTTAAATTTTGCTAGTTAGCTGGTGAAAGCTCTGCTTTTCACCAGCTAAGGAGCGGATTTTCAGGTAAATTAGCTCGTGAAAGCCTGTCACGGCCAGAACAACTGAATTTTTTCCCATATCGGGATTTTTTGAGTTTGAATGGTTTGAAACCACTTAAAATGAATAGTTGTTGAATTATCAAGTCTAATTCAAAGGCTAGTTTTGAGGGATAAGGTCAAAAAGAGGTTTTTTGACTACATTTGGCATCTTTTTCAAAGGAAGAATATCAGGGATTTGAAGACACATCATTGAATTCGAATTTTATCTTTGGAGGACCAAATCAAACAACCTTGGGAGGCTAAAACTGCACTTCATCAACAGTCTACTACTCTTAGAAATTATTAGATAGGACCTTTTCCTATTTTGTTTTGATTTTCAATTTTTAGTATTCTAGATCCATTTTTATAGGATCTCATACTACACTTGTTGTATCTATTTTTATTTGACTATTTTTAGTAAATCTGATCCATCTTTCAAGGATCTAGATTTCATCTTGTAAGGCTATAAAGCCAAAGACATTTGGAGCACTAAGGGGAATCTAGGAGACATTTTTTGGCTATTGTACTAGACTCTTTATTCATAATAGAATCACAGTCCTCTTTTGTTTTCAATGACAAATTTTCTCATATTTTCATCATTCTGTACTTTATTTCAGCTTAGCTCAGCTTCTAAGAACTGTTATCTTCTTATTAAGCTCATGAACTTGAACTAAAGGTTTTCTTGCTATCTTGTATGACCCTGCACATTGTTGTATTTGGTTATCTAGACTAGTATTCTTCATCTCCTATTCAAACTTTGTTGTCTGATCATTGAGTTCTAAAAGCATTGTCTTATTCAAATGTATGAAGTGGTACTTTTCATTAGCTATTGAGTTATCCTATTGTTCTAAACATACAAAATCTACCATATTCTTAAGTTACCAAGCATTCTTAGCCTACAACCCTAAGGAGTTTCTTGGAGTGATAAAAAATTGGCGCCATTGCTGGGGAGAGGAGATTGAAGATAAGCTTCCTTGGGAGATGACACAAGATCCATCTTTGAGGATAGACAAAGCCTGGACACTATTATGGTTGTAATCATCTATCTGGTGACTCCATGAAGGACGAATTCAGTGGCGACTCCATTTTTCAGAAAATTGTTGGTGACTCCACTGGTATGACATGAACAGGATCTTAGCAAAGAGGTATGCATTCTGTGATTTTTCAAGTATTTATGGTTACCCTCATCCAGTACCTACTAGAGATGAATGGGAACGTAGTATTCCCAGATTTCGTGGAGAGAAGTGGGAAGTGCCAGCTAAACATTTGCTGGATTTCCATGACTTTATTGACTGGCTTGAAATTGTACATGAGGATGTTCAAATTAAGCTTTTCAAATTTTCATTAGAAGGGATTGCTCTTGACTGGTTTCGGTCTCTTCCCAGTGTAAGTGTCAGCTCTTTGGCTCATTTTCATGCTGCCTTCCATGTGTTTTGTAAAGACCATTTTCCAGATGACCTTCTCTATCCTCAATGCTGTCATGAGTTTTATTTATTGAATAAAGATACAAATACTCATGAAGATTTTACTGCAGTAGAAGATATCTCTCACCATGATCAAGAGATGGGTGGTCTTCAAGATGATGGCCATAGTATAGATGCTTTAAAAAGTATACCAAATGCATCCACTATCTTAGATTGTTATGCAAATCAAATTGTTCCCTTTGAAAACTTTAAAAATGATGAGAAGATTTTTTTATCATCATATGACAGTTTTGAATCTACAACATATCCTAAGGGTATCTCTCAGTTTCACGATTTGCAGCGACTGGAATTTTGCAGCAGATATCAAGAAGAAGGCGAGGAACTGAACAGTCCAGATCAGCAGTCCATCGTATATGTTTCTCCAACAGATCTCGAGTAGCTTGCATTCAACAATGAGATTAGTAAAGGCAATTTTCAACATCTTTTCAATTTACAGTTGGATCAGCAGTCCAAAGATGTATTTCTTTGTGAATTTGATGACCCTTTTGCTGACTATTTGGAGTCTATGAGAAACATAAATCCAAAAATATTTCTGTCATATGAAGGTTGGTCTTGTCATCTTTTCAAATTGCATTACCACAATCTATGGTTTATTTTATCTTTTGGGAAAAGATCAAACATGATATTAGCAAGTCAATTACTTTCTTGGCTGCTTTGGAAATTTAGTTTTACTTGATCCATCTGCCTCTACTGGTTAGTGTAGGGATTGATAGAAGAATAAGCTCTTTCTTTGAGCAAGTAGACTACTTTTAGTTTTCTTAATTAGGCAAAGAGAATCCCTTTTCACGCTTAATGTATCGATCTGGATCATCCCTCCATGCTGCGACTACTCAGTCAGCCTCAAGTCATCCATCAATCTCTCAGGTGTTTATTGTAGATTCAGAGAAATTTGATTTTTTTTCCCAAGGCAGTTTTTTTGTGTTTTCACCAGCTTATTGGTTTTGAAATCTGCTAGTTAGCTATTGAAAGCTTTCCTTTTCACCAGCTAAAGGGGCGGATTTAGGGAAAAATAGATGGTGAAACCTGAGACTGGCCAGCGAAGGTGTATTTTTGCCCAGATCAAAGTTTTTCTCAACCAAACATCTTGAAAATAGTTTCTAAAGATGCATATTGAATTTACACATCAAATTCAAGATCTATATTTGATAAAAAAGATGTTTGAAGAGGTGTCAAAGTCAGATTAGACACCTATTTTTGGGGCACAAAATCAATTGTTTTTGACAAAGATAGCAAATTTGATTCTATCATGATCAAAGTACATCTACAAGTCTTGGAAGGCTATTTGCACACATCAAAGGTCGAGAAAGATGAAGACTCTTAAAGAATATGAGATTGATCTTAATTTAGGATCATCTTCTATTATTTTGGATCTATTTTGACTATCTATTTTTAGAATATTTGATCCATCTTTTTAGGATCTAAAAATGCTTTGTATCTGAAGTTGCTGGAAAACGAAAAGTCAAAGACCTCAAGCTACCTGCAATACTCTCATTTCAAGCTTGAAGTTATCTTGGAATTTTCAAAACCATGGTTACATATCTCACCATGCTGCCTATGTTCAACACTTTTATTCTTAATAAAGATATTGCCACAACAGATGCCATGCCAATGTGCAAACAACATTTCTAGGGGAGTTTGAAGCAGACATGCTATAGATAAAGAAGATTGGGAAAGACAACAACAAACTTTGGAAAATAGCCAGATGATAAATTGTAAAGGCTGAATGAATCCATGCCCAATACTAAAGGCACAAGGCCTGCCAGGTTCTTGGAGACCTCGCAGGGAGGTCTCCATCCCAGTTGGAGCCAGATGTTAGCGATTAAAAATGCACTGGCATTTTTAAAAGAATGATGCCTAATCTTGTAGGGAAAATTTGACTAGCTTCCCGAGATTCAAATGTAGATTTGAAAGCATCATTGGAAAACTTAGGATTTCTATATGTCGATTGACTATTCAAGCATGTAAAACAGACTCTCCATGACTGAGAAATTTGATTTTTAAAAATCTGCGCTTTCACCAGCTAACCCATCTTAAATTTTGCTAGTTAGCTGGTGAAAGCTCTGCTTTTCATTAGCTAAGGAGCAGATTTTCGGGTAAATTAGCAGGTGAAAGCCTGTCATGGCCAGAACAATCGAAGTTTTGCCCAGATCGGGATTTTTTGAGTTTGAATGGTTTGAAACCACTTCAAATGAACAATTGTTGAATTATCAAGTCTGATTCAAAGGCTAGTTTTGAGGGATAAGGTCAAAAATAGGTTTTTTGACTACATTTGGCATCTTTTTCAAAGGCAGAATATCAGGGATTTGAAGACACATCATCCAATTTGAATTTTATCTTTGGAGGACCAAATCAAACAACCTTGGGAGGCTAAAACTACACTTCATCAACAATCTACTACTCTTAGAGATCATTAGATAGGACCTTTTCCTATTTTGTTTTGATTTTCAATTTTTAGTATTCTAGATCCATTTTTATAGGATCTCATCCTACACTTGTTGCATCTATTTTGATTTGACTATTTTTAGTAAATCTGATCCATCTTTCAAGGATCTAGATTTCATCTTGTAAGGCTATAAAGCCAAAGACATTTGGAGCACTAAGGGGAATCTAGGAGACATTTTTTGGCTATTGTACTAGACTCTTTATTCATAATAGAATCACAGTCCTCTTTTGTTTTCAATGACAAATTTTCTCACATTTTCATCATTCTATACTTTATTTCAGTTTAGCTCAGCTTCTAAGAACTGTTATCTTCTTATTAAGCTCATGAACTTGAACTAAAGGTTTTCTTTCTATCTTGTATGACCCTGCACATTGTTGTATTTAGTTATATAGAGTAGTATTCTTCATCTCCTATTCAAACTTTATTGTCTGATCATTGAGTTCTAAAAGCATTGTCTTATTCAAATATATGAAGTGGTACTTTTCATTAGCTATTGAGTTATCCTATTGTTCCAAGCATACAAAATCTACCATATTCTTAAGTTACCAAGCATTCTTAGCCTACAACCCTAAGGAGTTTCTTGGAGTGATAACACTGTCTATGGCGGCGGCCACATCCCTTTTCAAACAAAGTGCGACAGGCCCTCTGTTTTCATATAGGATGCCTAGCTCAGGTACAAGTCATGTACTTTCCTACTCCACTTCACAGACTTTAGGTCTGGGGGCAGGGAGCTCTAACGCTCCTCTGCAAGGCCACATGGGGGGAACTTCAACTCCTTTTAACTCTTTCCCTTACGAGGGAGGTCATATACCTCCTTCGTCCCCTTCGCTCGGTGGCACCCACCAACAATCCATAGGGCCATCTACACACCATAGTTTATTTGGAACAGGGAGTCAAGGACCACCTTCCCATAATATGCCGTTAGGTTCAACACCGTTTTCTTTGTTCAGTGCATTTGGTAACAACTCTTTTTTCATCAGATGCTTTCTTGACTAGGGGCAATCCCGGTTCTAGACAACCTATTCCTATGCAGGGTACTATTCCTGCATAGGGGGAAAACCCATAAACTTCTTCCGCATCAAGGCCTTGGAATTCTTGGAAGGGATTAGTTCCCTCGTCAGGAATACCGATCTGGGGCAATTCTTTTCACAACCAATGGAACCCCGGACAAGGTACTATGCTTATCAACATGGGATCAACATGGGGAAACCCTTCCCAAAGTCCTCCAAATGTAATGCACGCCCAACCGTCTACATCCTATTTTGGGATTCATCCGATGATGTCTCCTCACATGTAGAGCTCGTACACTGGTCATGGCCATGGTTTTTACCAGAACCCAGGCCAACAGTCGAACTTTTCTTGGCAACCTGGTGCCAGTCAAACTCCAGGTCCCTTTTTCCATGGTTATCACCAACAACCCAAATTAACTTTCCTGACAACCTTGCATTTGCCAGATTTGATGAGATTGTTGAATGACCCTATCTGTCATGATCCGCATTGGCCCCCTATGCTGATGAAGTTTCCTTCAGACATACCAAAGTTCGAAGCCAAGCCTAACGAAGATCCAGGAGATCATGTGACCACCTTCCATCTTTGGTGCTCATCTAACTCGTTTAAAGATGACTCCATGCAGTTGTGATTATTTCAACGTACTCTCATTGGGAGTGCCACAAAATGGCACATTGAGCTCGACCACTCAAGATACTCTTCCTTTGGCAAATTGGCAATGGCTTTCCTAAACCATTTCCAATTACTTGTGAGATACGACGCTAGCACATAATTGATGGCCAATTTCTCAGAGACAAAAGCGAACCATATCTCTGATCACATCCAAGAATGGAGATGCCGGAAGAGTTTAATTAAGGTGCCAGTCCCACCAACATTCCTGCTCGAGTGGTTCCTTAAGTCTTTGGTCCCACGATTATCCAAAGACATTGCGACGTTGGGATTGTTTTCTGAAGAAGACACCATCATGAGAGCTCAACAACTTGAGCTAATCTATTCTTAGTCTGGTTTATTATACGAGATCTTTCCAGATGTGCCATGCTCAATACTTGATAAAACCAAACAGAGAGCTGGACCACATGCTAATGGTATTGTTGGTTCAGCAGAAACAAAGCCGGCTGAGAAACTGACGAAGCAATTGCAACAATTGTCTATACAACACATAGCGGCCAGCCAAACTACTGTTTTGGCTGATCCCTCGACTAAAACTTCGGATGTACACACATTGCAATTGAAAAATCCAAAGGCCACCCAACAACCTAAAGGAAAGAAAAAGCAATGAATGAAGGGTAAGGGGGGATAAGAAACCCACTAATAATGTTGGTGGGGGAAAAAATGAGAAACAAAAGGAGAGGTATCCATGCAACCTATGCGTGGAAGACCACCCTATCCACTAATGTCCTCAGCTTGAAAAGGCCCAAAAGTTTGTGACACAACAACAACCTACCGTGTTAACCAATCCATTTCAGCATGAGAAAAACCTAACCCAAGTCTCTACAAGCGCGGAAGGGGGTAGTCAAGGACCCTCTCCATCTTCAAACAATCCTGCATCCACGAATGTGTATATGATGAAGGGTGATGCTTTTATATCGACTAGAGCACATGACTACAGTAAACCAAGCACTTATGAGAAGGGAAAAGAAGTCTAATTCCCATCTCTTCCTCTCCAGATTGAGAATAATTTAGGTGAAACAATGACACGCATCCCAAAAGACGCGTTCAAAAAATATTTTCACAACCCAAATGCAAGGGCTGCCCAGAACTATTCTATGGTGGAGGATTTGTCTCAAACCCCTTGTGCGATGTCCGCTTTGGAGGTCCTCCAAAGCTACCCTTCCCAGAGGAAATGTTTTTTAACCACTTTAGGATCTACCGAGACTTGTAATCTGGGTACAATCATGCTGGATACAAACGAATTAAAACCCCGTTTGCCTTACCACGTAGCATTTCAGATAGTAGTGGCTCACCCCACAAAAAGTTTTACTTGAAATATTTTCCACACGGTGGTTGATGAGGGCGCCTCGACATGCGTTATGTCATTGGCATGTTGGAAGGCCATTGGCTAGCCCGTTTTGTCTCTGTCACCTACTCTTCTCACTTCTTTCGACGATCGTTCGTTCCGACCACATGGTATCATTCCCTCTTTCCCCGTGCAGTTAGGAAGGAAGACCGTGTGCGTCGAGGTAGAAGTAGTCAATGCGTCCCTCGACTACAATCTCTTGTTAGGAAGGAGTTGGACTTATTCCATGCAAGCAGTGGTTGCTATAGTTTTTTGGGTCTTGTTGTTTCCACACGAGGACCAGATTGTGACCATTAATCAATTGTCTTTCTCCATACCTGACCCTTCATTGGGGGTCTCCACAGTCCCGATGATTGTTAATCCCCAACCAGGCATAGTCAAGGTAGGGGTTGGTTTGTGCCCATATTTTATGGGTACCTTCGATTACCCGCCCCCTCAAGGTGATGTCAAGTTCATATATGACCACCATAAGGTTGAGATTTTCCAAGTTTCTTTGTTTTGCATGACTTACTTCAATGATCCGTGGATAGTTCCTTCCCCATTGGCCACGATGGATGGGATAGGGCACCTAGGCATATCCATGCCCTTGTCTGTAGCTGAAGTAGCATACTCTTTAGTTCAGCAAGCTTCGGTCAACACAGATCCAACTCCTGCACAAGAGTTAGATCCACCTGTAGAGCCTATTTGGGCTCAAGGTTCTCTCACTGACACCGATTCGTTAGAATTATTCTTGCCCTCTGACGAAGCATTAATTGAAGCAATGACTAGTCTAGACAAATCCTGGGACAATCTCCATCACAGATCATACTTCCTCCTAGAGTTAAACAAAATTGAAGTTGGAGAATTCACCTTGACTATGACGGGAGATAGGTCTTGTCCTATTAATCCCTTAGCTACACATGAGGTCTATGATGAGGGTAATATGGTAACCATCACTGAAACCATAGCGATCAACATCTCTAGAACCCTTGGTGTCATGGAGAATGTTTTCGTCGGAGCTGACTTCTCCCCCGAAGAGATTCAAATCTACACAGATCTATTTATAGAATTATGCGACGTTTTTGCCTGGTCTTACAAGGAAATGCCAGGCATTGATCCAAAAATAGTCGAACATGAAATCAAAACTTATACAGATGCCAAGCCTGTTCGACAGAAGCTTCGTCCAGTTAATCCCAAGAAAGCAACAACCATTAAGGTTGAAGTTGAAAAAAATGCTAAAAGCCGGTTTTATCTATCCTATCCATTTGACCCAATGGGTGTCAAATCCTATGCCGGTCAATAAGAAACAAGGCACGATTCATGTATGTATGGACTTCTCTGATTTGAACAAGGCCTGTCCAAAAGATAATTTTCCCACACCATTCATCGACCAGATAATTGATGAATGCGCAGGTTACGAGGCCTTCTCTTTCATGGATGGTTTTTCGGGATATAATCAAATACAAATAAAACCCGAAGACCAACACAAAACGACATTGATTTGTTGTTAAGCCCTAATATTGGCTCATTACCCCTTAATGGGGGAATATTATATTAGTAATGTTATTTTATTTATGTCGGCTTTAGGCCATTAGTTGTAATTATACCTCCTAGTCTCCTGTATATACCAAGGAGACAATTTCATTTTGAATCATCTTGCACTTGAACATTTAAGTGGGGTAAAAGGAGGTTTTCCCCTTGAAGAGACTTATTATCTGAAATTGTATCTTTTTCAAGGTGTTGAGTACTTTTTTTGAGGTTTTTCTATGCTATATTGGTATTTGGTTCTTAACATATGGTATCAGAGCTCAAGGTCTTGGGGTTTCGCTTCTACATATGAGACACATTGGAATTTTTTCTATAACTTTTTTTCTACAATGTTTCAGAAGAAAAATCTTGGAGGATATTTAGTAGATGAATCAAGGTATGTTGGGTTCAAAATTCAGCTCCTGAGGCCTTATACTTTCTGAGATACAACCCGTACAAGATAGGGTTCTGGAATCATCCTGAAATGAGTCATTGCGGAATTTTCTCTATAAAAACATTTTCGTAATGTTTCAGACCTTGAAATTTAGAGGCTATTTACAAAAATTATTAAGGTATCTGTGGTAAAAATTTCAGCTTCTGGGTCATCTTAAATTTGTAGATACTCCCTGTGTAAGATAGGGTATCTGACTAGTCTTATTGACTAGTCTCAAGAAGGTGTTCCAAGTAAAACAATCATAACTTCTTCCTAGAGTATCCAAATTGAGTGGGACTGGTTTCATTGGATCGTGGATAGTCTGTAGTATTTATGGTGCGATTTTCAAAATTTTATATCAATTATTTTGTGAGGGGCACACTATACAAGTGAGATCTCCTAGAAAGGACAAAAATCGACAAGTTGTGGGGAAGTTACCGTAAATTCCACTTGGCACATCCAATTTTGATAAGACCTGTGGCATTGCAGAGAAGAAATATTAGAGAACTACATAAAAGAAAGTTTCATACCTAGAAGGGCTAAAACTTGGGAGATACAACAGAAGAAATATTGTCTAGCAGAACCACCTCAAAATCAAGGGTCAAAAGTGATACTTGGCCAACATGCCACCAAAAAGGGAACTTCTACACCAACTAAGCCTCCATAAAATCTTACTTGGAATCTTGATGAAGGTGAATAAATGCGTAGGGACATAAATGAACTACAAAATAATATGGATTCAATGGAAGCTAAGTTGGATACTAAGATGGATGGTTTAAAAGGGGAGATCATGGAAGTATTGAAAAATTTCGTAGTAGAGAAGACACCTGAAAGTGAAAATGAATCCCATGAAATTCATGACGAGGACACAAGGAAGGTGAATCAATAATGGAGAAACTCAAACTTTGGTTTGAAGACTAACCACGTTCCTAAGATTGATACGAGGAAGTTTGATGGCAAGGACCCAATCACATGGATACTTCAGATGGAGCAATTCTTTGATCTCCATAATGTGCCACATACACAAAAGGTACAAATTGCTTCTTTATATTTAGAACCTAATCAATTTGTATGGTATCTATGGCTTTGTTCTCGCAAATCACTCATCACTTGGACAATTTTCACAGAATAAATGATAGCACACTATGAGGATACAAGGAGCAATACCTTCTTTAGCCAATTGAAAAATCTTAAGCAAAAGGGTTCAGTTACCGAGAACATTGAGAACTTCCAAAGATTGAATATAAAGGTAACCGATATTCCAGATGAGCACTTGATTGATGTATTCATAGGAATTTTAAAGGATAACATTCAACATGAGGTTTGCCTTTGGGAACCCAAATCATTGGAGAATGCATTTAAGGTGGAAAGAAATGTTGAAAGTAAAAATATGGCTATGGCTACTATAAGGACCAATCCTAACATCTATAGAGAAAACAATGCTCCTTCTGTTGGCAAATGTTTAACAGGTAGCATATGCTTGTCATTGATGGCAAGTACAACAATGAAGATGGAATGAGTATAGGAAGAATGTAATAGACGGGCATCAGAAGCAGTTTGGGAAGACGCTGCAGATGATGGTTGGCATGATTTATAGGCAGTATGTGCTTGTCATTGATGGCAGGATCAGAGTGTGCATCGATGGAAAAACAGGAACAATGTAAGCTCAGGAGGAATTAGCACAGAGTTGAATGCAGTGCATAGGTGTGCACCAGGGATGAGGTTAAGTCATGGCTAAATCTCAAAGGAGATAGCGTACTTAGGATCAGAGGCGGATCAAAGGTCGAGGCCTTTGACACTTAGAAATTCTTCCAAGTAAGAAGGATGTGTAATCTTGGAGGAGAAGCATCGGTGATCGTTGGATCCCATATCGAATTCTCGATGACCGTCAGATCTCAATGTAGACAAGAGGAGTGCACAGATATGGAGGATAGACCTTGGGCGTTAGATCCAAGCGTAGGGTCTGACCACCGTTGGATCGAGGAGAACCTACATGTTCTTTAAAGTGCAAGGAGTAGAGGCCTCACAAAATCCCAAAAGAAGGAGGATTGTCCATATTCAAGCAGGACACGTGGGGATAGATCGTCAGTTCGCTGACTGGAGAGTCAAAGGAACGATGTTCCCTAACCTCTCGAAATCACGATATCTAAAATCACGATTTAATCTTAGCCGTTAGATTAAGGTTGAATCTAGATTGTTGATTCCAGTCCATGTCGGATTTTCGGGGATCGAGAGTTGGAGATGTCAAGTAATATCATTCACAAAAATACCGATTTCACGATATGAAAAATCGTGACTTAATCGCAGTCGTTGAATCAAGATCAGATCTGGACCGTTGATCCAACTCCATATCGGAGTTTCGCGAATCGCAACATGGAGAGGAAAAAGAAACAATGCAACAAGAATTGCGAAATCACGATTTAATCACAACCATTGAATCAAGGTCTGATCTGGACCGTTGATCTCAGTCCATTTCAAAGTTTCGCGGATCGAGAGTTGAATATGCCAAAGAATAATAATCATAGGAATACCGAAATCGTGATATGTGATATTACGATTTAATCGCAACCGTTAGATAAATATGTGATATGGACCATCGATCCAACTCATGTCAGCATACCACGTCAGCTAGGAACATGTGACACAACTAGGTAATGACAAGTGTCAGACTGATTCAACATTTCAGGCACATGTAAGTCACAAATCAGAGTGACACGTGGCAGTATTCAACACGTGTCAATCCACATGTGATGTTAGCAGATTTACACCACTTCGGAGTTTCAGAAATTGGGAGATGGATAGATGTTGGAGGACAAGGAGGGGCTAAAGGGAATGAGCCTTGTCACATAGTCAGGTGGAGAACAGACGACAGGTGGGGAGGAGAACGATACAAAAGGTGACATGACAGGAATGGGTCCCTTCGTCAATACCCCACCATTTCGGACCCCCCCCCCCTTTGATTAAAGGCAGGATGGCAAAGGGGGTCTGGAATCGCTTGAGTGTCGTTGATTTGGGAATTCTAATCCTGGTCGCTC
>ML789956.1:143971-183104 GCA_009831015.1 Picea engelmannii
CATCTTGTACTTGAACATTTAAGTGGGGTAAAAGGAGGTTGCCCCCTCGAAGAGGATTATTATCTGAAATTGTATCTTTTTCAAGGCGTTGAGTACTTTTTCTGAGGTTTTTCTATGCTATATTGGTATTTGGTTCTTAACATTTGTCCATGGGGTACATTCACATATCGTAAGATGCCCTTTGGTCTCAAAAATGCTGGCCTGACCTTTCAATGGGCCATTTCTTTTGCTTTCCATGATCTCAAGCATATAGTCGAGGCCTATTTAGATGATTTAACATCTTGATCTCGCAAGAAAACTGATCATCCCACACACCTCCGACTTATCTTTGAGCGATGTCACTACTTCTGGATTCACTTGAATCCAAACAAGTGAAACTTTTGCATAACATCATGACATTTTTTAGGTTTCGTAGTTTCAACAACAGGGATCATGGTCGATCTTCCCAAGGTTGAGGAAATAATTAAGTTGCCTCCCCCACACACAATCCTTCAACTTTAGAGTCTACATGGCAAGGAAATTTTTTTAAGATGTTTCATCGCTAACTATGCCGAGATCGCAAAGGGATTTATGAGCTTACTGAATAAAGACGTTCATTTTTATTGGGACGATGCCGCTCAACGCTCTTTCAAAGCATTGAAACATGCACTCACAACTGCCCCTCTGCTTTGGCCACCTAAGTATAACAAATATTTCTTATTGTACTTGGCTACAATAGAGTCAACCATTGGCATGGTCTTAGTTCAGGAAGATGACTTATTCTCAAAATATGTGATCTATTACCTGATCCGAGGCCTCGTAGGACTGGAACTCAATTATTCTCATATCGAAAAACTTGCATTGGCAACAGTCCATGCTGTTCAATGGTTCTGTCATTATGTTCTGTTTCGCAAGACCACTACCATTGCTGTCGTGAATTCGTTTCAGTACATGTTGAAACGACGAGTAATAGGTAGAAAGATCAGTGGATGGATAGTATTCCTCTAGGAATTTGACTTAGATTTCATTTCAGCGAAATCCAAAAGGTCATTGGTCTTCACAGAACTTATTTCGGAACTTCCAGTTGAGTCAGGTGATGTTGTGCCCGAAGAGTCACCAATCAGAGGAGATATGTTTTTGATCACATCTTCGGATCCATGGTATGGAGATATACTTATCTATCTCTAGAATTTGAGGTGCCCCACCTCTGCTTCTCATGATGAGCGTCGACGTATACACCATCAGGCTAAGAATTATCTCATACTCGATGATACATTGTATCGAAGAGGTGTAGATTGCATCCTGTGCCGATGTCTCACTCATGAAGAAGCAATTATCATTCTTAACGATTTCCATACCGGAGCATGTGGCGGTCATTTGTTTGGGTTGGAAACAACAAAAATGATTTTATGAGAAGTTTACTTCTAGCCGACACTAATCAAAGATTGTATCGAGTCGGTCAAGAAGTGCCACTTGTGTCATGTCTTCTCTCAGAAGATGAGGGCACATCAAAATCCCATGTTTCTTGTCATCACAATTGGTCCCTTCAACAAGTGGGGGATTGATTACACTACATGCAACCCCCTTTCAGCAAGGGGGAACCATTATATCATTGTATCCGTAGACTACTTCACGAAGTGGGTCGAAGCTATGCCAACATTTAAAGATGATGGAGAGACCGCAACTCTCTTTTTATTCAACCAGATAATAGCAAGGTTCGACATCCCGAGAGATATTTTCACTGACCATGGCAGTCACTTTCAAAACCAGATGATGACCGAGTTAACATCAAAGCTTGGGTTGCGGCAAGAACATTCATCACCCTACTACCCCCAAGCAAATGGTTAGGTGGAAGCTGTAAATAAATCTCTTAAGACCATCCTACAACGAACGATCAACTCAACCAAGTCAAACTGGCATTTGATGTTATACTCGACATTATGGGCTTACCGAATGTCTGTTAATACTACAACCAGTTTCTCACCTTTTCAACTCTTTTACAGGCTGGAAGTAGTCTTGCCTATCAAATGTCAGATCCCGTCCCTAAAGTTGGCAGTACAATTATTGCCAGACACTTCTATACTTGAAGAGAGGTTATTATACCTTGAGTGACTCAATGAGAAGTGTCATGATACGGCCCTGGCCAACGAGGCTCACAAACATAAAGTCAAGTGTCATTATAATCGGTCCATTCGTCCTCGGATTTTCTCGAAAGGCGACCTTGTCCTGGTCTATGACCAAGATAAGGACCCCGTGGGGGTAGGAAAATTCAAACCCATGTGGTTCAGACCTTTCATCATAAAAGAGGTTCTAAAAAAGGGCGCTTATTGTCTGGTTGACTTTGAGGGAAATTCTTTGGTAGAGCCTAGAAATGGGCTCTACCTCAAGACGTATTACTCATAGGTAGGTCACCATGGGTAACTTTTTGTAACATATGTATAGTCTTTGTACTATTACTTTCTAGTTTCTTTTAGTATTATGGATGTGTCTTTTTTGATGTTATCTTTCGTCACTCTGGCAGATGTCAAGTGAATCCGAGGTGTTCATTGGGTATGTTGATGGTGCTAGCCGACACACTCGGAGGCTTGCCTCTGCAGCTTGGGTAATTTTTACACCTTGAGGCCAGTTATTATCTTCCAGAGGTATATGTTTAGGTGACACCACAAACAATGTCACTGAGTACAGTGCAGTTATTGAGTTGCTTTGTGACGCCTTGTCATTTGGTATCTCTCATCTCTGGGTCTATTTAGATGCTTAGCTGGTTGTGTCTCAGTTAAATAGAGTCGACCATGTTCATGATCCGACTTTACACCGACAATTCCTTAGGGTACATCTCTTAGAACGAAGCTTTGATTATATTACATATTTTCACGTTCCTAGGAGTTTAAACCAAATTACAAATACTCTAGCTAATCAAATTTTAGATTGGCATCTCGCACACATATGAAAATACATACACAGAAACATGTAAAAACATTTTTAAAGGAAAATATGATCCATAAGACACAAAAATACATAAAAATCCATATATAATATCATAATCATCAGAGCACATAGGTGGATGGAAGCACCTCAAAAGTATGACTAGTAACGAGTCATGGGGCTTATTCCCTCAAAAAATATATACAAGTAGTGCTCTCGGAACATGAAAAGTATAGACTAACTAAGGTCAGGGCCTGTGGGCCCTGTTGTAATGATCAACAATGTTTTCCAAATGTAGAAACAATCGGACCCACGTCCATGGTGCCCCCACTACATGAGGTTGCATAGATGGTGGCAGATCCTCAATCTTTGCCATAGGGACTGTTCGGGTGAGCGAGGTAAAGTTTCACTCAAATCGTCTCAAAACCCTCTTAGCCTCATTGGCTAGAAGCTCTCCTGCTACTGCTGGTCCCCTGCGGCGGTAGGTGCGGCCCCTGGCTGAGGACGATGCTTGTTCCTTGCATAATCTGCAGGTCGCACTGGTCCCACATCTGCACATAACAGACACATATCTGTCAAATACTCTAGTATAAAAAAATGATATAACAAAACAAAACAAAACAAAACAACAATGCAAACTTACCCATCTCTCCTCACTCCTCACCAGGAGGTATTGGTATCTCAGGATCTCTTGAGAAATCAATCCCAGCATAAGGGTAATCCTCTATGACTAGTATCTGTCGTGACAACCAAGCGAAGAAATCATCATCAAAGGACTCATTGGTCCTTCCACCACCCTGTCATGGCAGTAACACTGCCCATTTGCAAACCACAGGAAGAGAGGCCTGATGTCCTCATACCACCACTCGAGGACTGAAACTCAAAACTATTTCAAAGAAGAAAGACCATAGAATTGTCCCGAACCCGAAGTTCCTCTGCATCCACGACCGACAATCTGTCAATTGCCTCTTCATACAATCTAACAGTGTAGTGCTCCAGTCAAATATTTGTGCATTTAAGCACTGGACTGCACTGTTCATCTGTGCATGGGATGCCTGATGTAGAGCCGCAAAACCAGTCATCCACCCACTAAGCAACACAATCGCCTGCAGTGATAAGTCTGTGATCTTGCTTATGGGCACCTGTGAGCTCGATCGGTCTGTACCAACCTCACAATAAAGTCCTATCAGTTCCGATATGTTATGAGGCCCCGAAGGAAATGTCTGGAAATTGACTTGTTCCCCTCTCCTCGAGAGGCCAGTCAAAAAATATATGTCCTCTGTCGTAGGCACCAGTGACTTCCCCTCTAACATAAAGGCCTCTGCATTGGGATGCCAATAATCAACCAAGGCATTCAGTAGCCTAGGTTGTGCCCGCATAAAAGGACATAGGAAGAACTTGAGTAGCCCACATTGCATTAAGGAAGCAACAACATTGGGGTCTTCCCTGACCAACTCACTAACCTCCTCATATTCTCTTTCCCTCCAGTGAATATACATCCTGCAAAACACCAAGTTCAGGAGGGTTAACCCTTATTTTTTTAAATTTTTTCATTCAATAAGGGGTTCCATGCAGGATGTAAAGATGACAATCGTTTGTATACACGTACAATTTTTCCTCTGCCCGAATGTATACACAACTTGTCATAAGACAACCCGCGTGAACCTAGGGCCAACCTTTTGAAGGTCGACGCCCCCCCAAAACTTGAAACCAAAAGCATAAATAAAGATTTAAATTACAAGAGGAGAGAGTTTATACTTACTTGGTCCAGACAGATGGTCGTTTCGTCCACTGTATCTCCCATAATCACCACTTTTATCAAAGGGTTTTTTTTGCTCCAGAGTTAATTCCCAAATCAGCAATGGTGATAATGAGCTGTCAGCTTCTATTTATAGACTTTTTGGCCTCTTTTTGTCACTTTTTGGGCCCCCTTATCAATTTCTTTAAACCAAAAACCATTTAGAGTGATTCAGGAGTTGTGTTGGAAGGGTATGATCGGGTATCATGACTTTTTTTTGGAGTTTTGGGTAACTTTTGACGGTACATGGGAAAAACCTCAGATGATCAACTTGAGCATGTAGGTTAGGTTTCCACCCTGAATTTTGTATCTCGTTGTCTTTATCCCTTTGCCTTAGGATCGATCCCATCAGGTTGTGACATACAACCATCATTGCTGTTTAGAAGTGTCACGATTTGGTGGTAGAGCTTACTGGAACATGGATACCTTAGGTAGATCCTGGTTGCGTTATGGTGTCCATGCTGTCACTAAGGAATGTAGGCTCAGGATTCCTTGTTTTTACTGATTGCGAGTTTGACCCTCATTTGCATGATTCCTTTTCACTCTTGACCTCACCCTTGGGACTCCCAAAAAACATAACGGGTCTTCTTTTAAGCCTTTTTCATACCCTCTAAACATGAAAAGATTGTCGAGCGATCTTGTGGCCTTTCACGCTCGTTAAACTGAAATTTGAAGTCACATTTTTCCGGTGGTAGTTTACCCCTTTTTTGGTCTAGACGGTCAACTGTACGAACAAAGGCATACTCTAAGGAACTTCAGTTCTCTAGAAGAGTACTCTCACGTATCATTTTAACTCTTTTTCGAGCCTGAGGGACTAAATGTACGAAAAAGGAACCCCCACATAGTCCATAGATAAGCTCTTTTCAGACTCCCTAAAATTGAAAAGATCGTCGAGTGACCTTATTCTTTCACACTCATTAAAATGGTCCAGAAGAAAATTCCTGATGGAGTGCATAGTTAAGCTTTTTTTATACTCCTTAAAAATGAAAAAATGGTCGAGTGATCTTGTCTTTATCACACTCGTTAAAATGGTTTTGAATAGATGTCTTTTCGGTGCTAGTTTACCCCTTTTTTCAAACCGACTAGACTACCTTCGAAAAAGGTACCCCAGTGGAGTCTCCTTTTACGTTTTTTCAGGCTGTCTAAATATGAAAAAACGTTGAGCTTACCTTCTCTGGGCTCGTTAAATTCACATCGAAGGATGTTACCATTGTGTGTTGTATTAATCGCATTTGCATACCCGCGTCTTTGGCCTAATGTCGGCTCCATGTTTCTCTCAATTGAACCATCTAAAGCATGCCTTATATGCAAGACCTGTAGCACTTTGCCTCTACGTCTTGACACCTTTGGCCCTTGGAGGATTTTTCCTGAGTGTCCTTACTTTGAACATTAGTCTTGTCCCTATGCCATGAACTTGTATGTTTTCAACACTCGTTCCTCCTTTGTAGCGTAACATTCTTTTATTCTTTTTTCAAAATTATTGAAAAAGACAAAAAAAAAATCAAATATACCCCCAAAAGAGGAAGGGAAAAGTATTTTCTTTATTGGCAACATAATGAGTCGCCCTTGGATAAAGCACATTTGTCTGTTTGTTTGTTAAAATCTGGGATTTAATATGACCTTAGGAAGCTGTTCTCACTACATAGAGATATGTCTTCCTCCATTTTGTTATTCTTCCAAACATATGGAGATTTTGCGTTGCCTCCTGCCTCGTAAACTTATGTTAATTCCATGCTGCCCGAGTCTCATCATTTTTCATGCTATTATCCAAGGGAAGTTTTTACCAAGCCTGAGTCAGCCCCTCTGTAGTTTGTCTCTTGCCCTCATACCCGGCCATCCTGAACGTCCAATCAATTCTTTGTTTGAAATCAATGAAGCCTTTAGTCTGATCATCAAGATTCTCTAGTCCATGACCGATGAGTCGTCGAAGACCTTTGGGTAGTGAAGTCGTACAATCATATTACACTCCTACCCAAGTTTTGAAGATTTTGAAGTTGTTGCTCGAGCTCTGAAGACCTCATCTCCAACCATCAGGCCTTATCAACTTCTAAGAAGATGGATACTCTACACGTATATCTTTTTGATTTCGAGATGTAGCTCCGATGTGTATTGTTCGCGGATACACTTTACATAGTTATATGACATGGATCTACAGTGTATTTGATTGGTAGCCATGATTCTATTTTATCCTGAGCATGGGTATGCCTGCCTCGGTGAGACAATTATTATTTTTCATACGACACCTCCAGATTTCTGGTCCCTGGGCTCACTTGTTCGACACATCAGTGAAGATTGTTAATGTATTTCAGCCATCGGATTCTCTTATTCCCTCACACATTAGGGGGCATCTGTTATAACCCTAATTTTCACCAAACATGCTTACTTGACATCAGACCATCTCAAATTCCTTCTTTGCCAAAACACTGCTGAACAACTCTTCTTAAAAAACCCTTTTATAAAGGACCACGCGCCATGCTCCATTACTGCATAGGTGTACATGCTAGCTGACCCAAAACAACCCATGTGTACCTACAAAAGAACAAAAAAGGAAAGTTGCTGACGAAACACAAAGATTTGGGTAAGTTAACTAAAACTTTCAGCCATGCATGGCCGAAAGTTCGACAAAATACCTAGCTTCTTCTAGCCTATAAAAGAAGGGTTAAGGCTCCCATTTGGAAGAGCAGAATCATAGTAAAGAAACTATACCCAATTGCGCATTCCATTTGTCCCAACCTTTAGCCATCCTTGTGCAAAGAGAAATATAGAACAAAGAAGTTGGAGGACAATTGAAGAGGATCCCAAGACCAAGTTCGTGGAGCAGTGGCCGACTTCATCATTGTAAGTTGATTTGTTGAAGTTAATAATAAAGAAGTACTTTTCCCATCCCACCATATGAGGTTTTCATGGTTTATTGCATACATGTTGATTGAATCTCTAACCCATTAATCTGTAGATCAAATGCATGTGAATTTCTTTGTTTGTCTTGTGTGAATGTAGGCCAGCCTTGGGAGGAGAGATGCAGTCAAAGAGCGATCAAGCATGAAGAAGGATCGATATCAAACGCTCGAAATAAGGTATGCTCACTTGATCTTCCTAACTACGTATTTGCTTAAGAATAATGGGGATTAGGTCCTGGACGACGGTAGAAAGTAGGAATCTTTAGGTCTTTTCTATATGCATGATAAAACCCTAAGTGCTAGTCCGTAGAGGGATTTCCCACTCACAACAGTGCTCTTTAATAAAATGTTGCTCTCAACCTATAAATGGATTAGATATCTCTAGAATATCTTCCTCGAGGTCCAAGACCTCCAAAAACATGTTTTAAGGCTCCAAATAAGAGGATTTTTAGTTTAAATATGTTAGCCTAGATTTTATGATTTGACCCATCATGCCCTTTATAGTCACCAAATTTTTTCTTCCCCATTCCAATGTGTCTATAAAGAAATAAAACAATAATGTAGATCCATTTTGGACCAAAATGAGTGAGAAGTTAAATATTTTTCATTTTTTCCTCCAAAGACAGGTTATTAGAGGCTAATAAATGAAGCTTTTGAGGAACTCATTCCTTTACTTTGATTAACCCTCCATAATGATATAGTACAAGAAAGGGTTGATTCTATATCTCATTCTTTTTAAAGAGTTTGATAAATAATAAACATGCGACTCCTTGTCAATATTTCTCCAAAAAGATCTAGAGTTATTTCTCCAAATAGATCATAAGGTATCTAGATTTCCAAAGAGGAAATACATGTTCTTAACCATTAGACCCACCCAAGTTGACATTTTACTTAAGGTGGACATTGAAATATTTTTTTAAATATCAAGTGTCAACTCCATGTTAAGCACTATTGAAATATAAAAAGCATTATTGTTGGAATACTATTTTTTTACTTTCAATTACTTTATATATATATATATATATATATATATATATATATATATATATAATTTGAAATTATTTTATTGAAGATGAGCATTGAATTATTTTATTTATGATCAACAATTAAATACTTTTTTGTTAATAATATTTTTTTAAATGTTATATGTCAATTTCATATTGAACATAGAAACAATTACATATCTCCCATATTATCTACTTTTTTATATAACAAAGACCATACCCTTATTAAAAAAATATGGTCTTGTTGAAAAAAATGATATTAAAAAAATGATATTAAAAGGGTAGTTAAGTGAAATGCATTCAAAGTTAGTGCTAAACCTCATAGATGGAATTTTTACTTACAATAAGTAAATTAATCCATTTTATTTATTTTTTCCACGGTGATGTATTGGGAGACACCTCAAATGCAATATTTAAAATCTAAGAGTGATAAGATCTTCCCTGAAATGATGTAGGATAAAAGTATAACAAATTCCACCCTTTGTACTATTTTTTTTTTGGACGTGCCTTAATTTGGCTGAAAATTATAAAACATGCAAGGTTTTATGTATGTGTGGGGTTTGGGTTTTGGTTTTGGTATTTGTAATTTTTTTTTTGAAAATTTATAATGTTTAGAACAATTAATCGCATTTATATTGATAAATTTTAAAATTTTAATAATATTTAGAAATTAATGTATGATTTCACTTAACTACTAAACCAAATTATTAATAATTTAAAATAGTTTTAATTAACTATATTAAAAAACAAAAAAAATTACATTTTAGTGAAAGAGGAAACTTACTGGAATTATGAATAAGTTATGAATAAGAATATCATTGAAAGTATAGCCTCACATTATAATGTTTTGATATTGAAGAAGCATTAAATAAACAAACTGTTGGCACAGGGGTAGACCCAGGGTTCAATGCTTCAACAATGCACCGACAAAACCCTAACTACCGGCCTTTTCGGAAACACCTGTGAAGTAGATGAAGTCTCCCTCGAGGTAGAGGCAGGGGGGGTTGCAGGACTCAAGTGTCTACAACCTAGCTGGGACACATATTTGTGATCACAATACTTTAACATAGCACTTAGCAAATAACATTCATTAGTCTTCAACTCTTATTCACATCACAGGTTAAAAACCTAATTACAAGTCAGCGTAGTAACAAGCATATTTAACCATTAACACATAGCATCAGAGTAGATCTAGCATTCATTCATATATAAAGCACTAAGAATCAATGGATCTTATCTATCATGCATCAGGATGATTATACTAAGGAAGTAAATACATAAACAACCTGATCAACATAGCACAAAGAACATCGACATAAGATATACGTGGTTCACCCCAGTGTGGGGCTACACCCACCAAATCTTCTTCTCTTCTTTATTAGTCTCCTTCAATCTTTTTACATGCACAGAGCCACAAATCCAACTCTGCATAAGACATGAGATCTGCACGCACCTCGCCAGATCCTCCTTCCCCAAGTTGGATCAAATCACAAAGCCTTACACATTTTGTCTACACCAAGCACTTACAAAACACTTTCACTTAGCTCTGCAAGGCGCTCGTAGGTCTATGCACTTTGGTCACCTAGTTGCTTGCATTCTGCAGCTAACGCCCTGATTCTTTCTACTGCGCTCCTGACAGTTTCTTCCCTTTGATATCACACTTTCTGTAGAGTGCTCGACACTACTTGCAGTTCTATCTTTGCTACTCATGCTTGAAGCTATTGAATGGCTTCAACGAGCTTTCCCACTTGGCTCTCAGTTGTCTCTTCTTCTATCTAAGCCAATCCCGGCACAGAGTGAAGTGCTCTATTTACTGCTTCTCTCACCCCAATCTACTCTGCGAACAACTGGTATTTTTCTCTCTGGATCTTCTCTCTGTCCTCTTCAAACTTCGCTCAGAGGTCATATTTCTATTGTTGCACAACCCAAAGTTTCTCTAGGGATTCCTCCTTTGCTTGCTTCAAGGCCTTTGTGGCCTTCTCCTTTTCTTCCTATACTCGTCAAAGGCTAGCCTCTTTCACATCTGCTAATCTGCGTAGTTGGGCGGGATCATCTCCCAATTCTATATCTTCTAATGACCTCGACACAGTAGACACCGTGCAAATCGAATAGAGAGCTTACTTTACCCCCTTCAGCCCCACCTCGATTCTGTCATACATTGTCTCCTGCTTTGGTTCATTTCACTACAAAATATCCTCCGAAGTATCTGCTACAACTGCGATGATGAGGTCAATATCATCCACTGTGAGCACATTCTGCAACTGAGGTTTATTGGCTCATGATTTCTTTCGTGCTGAGGGTTTCTTTGGATAAACCTTCCTTTTCTTTGACATCTCGGCCTCTGTAAGGGGATCCTTTGGCGGTGTCACTTCGCCCTTTTCTTGCTTGTCTCCTTCCCCTTCCTCTTCTTGGTTTACTTCGTCACCTCCTCTGCCTTCATGTGAGTTAGGCACATTTTCCTCCAATGCGCTCTTTATCTCCTGCACTTCTTCCTTTTTCTTCTTCATCTTAGAGCTACTTGCTCCATCCCACTTCGTCCGAGTGGGAAAAGGACTTCCGATGATGTCAGGCTCAGAGAGCTCTGTCTTCTTGATTGGTACAAGGAATTCAGATGGCCATTCCTTGGTTATCTACTCCATGTCTTCATAAGTTAATTTGTAATATGATTGTAGCTCCTCCTTGCTTTCATCCCCTCACGTAGTAATGTAGATGAAGTGGTGGTCTGTGTGGAACTTCGCTAGTGGCCTGTAAGTATGCAAGGTGTTTGGAGTCATTCAGGGCAATGACTCAATGACTCGTGTGAGTTGTAGGTAGTAAGTGTGAAACTCCACATTTGATTTCCATTTCTTCGCCATGTCACTCATATACCACAAGGTGGTGAACCTCACGGCCAGTGGTTCTAATGGCTCAACTTCAGGGAATGTCGCTCCCTACGACATCTCCAAAATGACAAATTCTATGAGGATCAATAAACAACTAAAGTGGCACTCATAGCCTTGGTCCTACGCTTTGTGAAAGTCCTTTTCCAACTCATTAACGAGGTATCTCACCCAGTTCATCTGCATCCCTTCAACACACTTCCCTGCGAGGTCGACGACAAACCCCATGACTTGCATTGGTTTGTTCTTCCTGACGAGCGTACCAGTGATCAAATGAAAATCTAGGTGCACTGCACCATATTGTATGGAGGCTACTTTGTATCCTTTCTTCCCCTTCTCCACATCGCCATACATTTCCTTTATACGCTACGCCAGGGTGCAATCTGCAGCCTTCCCTGGGTAGAATTTATGAGGGTTCGGTCCCTGCATGCTCAATCCAGTGATCATGTGGATTAGTGCCAGATCCACAGTCACACGTCTATCTAACCATATATAGCCTCCATGGTAGCATGGATATAGGAGTTTAACGCATGCAATAACCTCTTGATGTCTGTCAAAGTGGGGTATCTTCAAGGCGTTGAGGATGGTGGAACTCAGGATATCCTTAATCCATGTCTAGGGGACTATCTTCGGCTTCTTCCCAATCATCTTTTTCAAGTACCTATGTGGTGCGAGAAACACATAATTCTTCCTATCTCCCAGGTTAAAGTCACTAATATTAAGATCATGGATCAGTCCTAGTTGCGGTCCTACTGTGCGTATCCCCTTCGGGAGGTACAAAGTGATGAGTGTGTACATGAAGTCACGCGGGGCCCTGTCACGACTAACTGTGCTAGCCAAATTCAGGATGTAGTCGGGAAAGACCGATGGGATGAGCTTCGCATTCACCAGGTTGTCATGGTGCTTTCTTCTTTTCTCATTCACTGATCGACTAGATCGACGTGCAGTAGAGGGGGATGCTTGCAATCTGACCATCGATGAGGCCTTAACCCCTGTGGACATGACCTTCTCAGACATAAGGTCAATCAAAATCTCTTCTACATATTTCTCTACTGCGCTAAGGTCGCCCGACATGCACGCCCGTGATTAAATTTCTCGGGTAGGTGACTGGACACTCAAGGTAAGAAAAATGGGTGGAGAGGTCTCAAAAGCACAATGTGATAGAAATCAGTTCTTCGTGGGCTCAAATATCTCAGTTTGCAAAAGTGTCCTCGGTGAGGCATTTGATAGGTTAAATAAGCAACATCATAACAGACTCCTTCAATGGGAAGAAATGCTTCAATCAATACGATTCTATCCATTGGGGTGCGGTCCCAACAGTCCAATGGAAATATTTCTTGCAAAAACTGCATTTCTAGTCGTTCCAGAGTGTCATTCTAATGGTTGGGATGCCTCTAATGGTCATATAGCTTCACCGTGGCGAGGTGGTAGTCTGTGCTATTCTGCTATTCCGGTGAGGTTCAAGTTTTGCAATCCTGCCTTCTGCGAAGTCCTCTCTAGAACCTCCTACAATTTTTCTAACTTTGCTTTCTGGCCTTCTTTCCTATGATCCGAGTCTCTGGGTTCCTCTTTCCATTTTTATTCTTATCTTCTCTTATCATAGTAACTTCACATTGCTGAGGGTCTTTCAAATGGTTCGAGGGTAATACTTTTCCTCTTACTGTTTTTGGGGTAGGTGATCTTCTCTCCTGCATGGACAGGTTCTTTAAGCCTTCTTGTGTTCTTTTAACTTCGACAACTAGGTCTCTGGTCCTCAGTTGCTTCGAATTTTCCTCTTGTTCTTCTCTTAGTCATTCTATTTTATTGATTATGAAGTCCCTTAATTCTTTCTTTTTCTATTCTAGGGCTTCCTCTTCTTCTTTCCTTTGGATCTAATCTTTCTCAATCCAGGTCCTTCCCAACAAAAGTGCAAAGGTAGCGTTGTTCTTAGCAAACTTAATGACCTCAAATTCTTCTTCAGTCGATGATCCATGAGCTATCATAGGTACATGAGTAAGTCTTCCACATAGGGTTATCATCTTTTCTTTAAACAATCCTATCCTTCCTAATGAAGGAATCATAACAGGCTTTCCTAAAATTTCCCAAGTGCTTTCTATCATAATATTCACTTGTGTTTCTTCATCCAGAACACAATCGATGTCGAAGTCTCCTGTTATCGTTTCAATGCACTGATTCTCTTTTAATATCTCTGGTAAGATGATGTCTCTGTGATCATTCAGGGTTTCTTTCATCTGCAATAATATAGCCTCTAATTTTTTCTGGTGCTCTAGTACATCCTTAGTCTCTTGACCTTCTTCAAAGTTTTCTTGTTTCATGTTCATCTTCTCAAATTTAGCAATCATTCGAGGGAAATTCAAAACCTCATTATCAACAACTTTACAACAAAGACAAATAGGACCTATATCAGGGCATTCCTTAGCAAGATGTCCCGGTCTTCTGCAACTATAACAAAGAGTCAATCCTCTCTTTCTCTTAAATGATCCCCAACCTTTCTTGTATTGCGCACTAGGATCACAGTGATGGACCTGGAATAAATTATTTCTAGGGTCTTGCATCCACTTGATAGTCAAAAAATTCTTTCTGTTCATAGGAATAACATATCTTTCACTAACTCTATCAAATTTATTTAGATCAATTCTTTCTTCTAGACATGCCCTAGTTTTCAGACTAGGACAAGATCTATCAATTATACCTAGATACATACTTTCAAAGAAAAAATTTCCACTTATCTTACCTTTATAATAGCACAAAGCTTTAAGATATTACCTCTTTTCTTCAGATTTGGTTCCCTTCTTAGCACAAAGCTTCACAAGTCAAGTAGAATATTGCACACTACAACAACAGATCTACGCACAAAGCTTTTTCTTTTCTTCAATTCCCATCAATCACAGTTTCAAGTCCCGACAATGGAACCATTTGTTGGCACAGGGGAATACCTAGGGTTCAACGCTTCAACAACACACCAAAAAAACCCTAACTACCGTCCCTTTCAGCAACACCTGCGAAGTAGATGAAGTCTCACCTGAGGTAGAGGAAGGGGGGTTGCAGGAATCAAGTGTCTACAACCTAGTTGGGACACATATCTGTGATCACAATACTTTAACAAAGAACTTAGAAAATAACATTCATTAGTCTTTAAATATTATTCACATCACAGGTTAAAACCCTAATTATAGGTCAATGCAGTAACAAGCATATTTAACCATTAACACATAATATCAAAGTAGATCTAACATTCATTCATATATAAAGCACTAAGAATCAATGGATATTATCTGTCATGCATAAAGATCATTATATGAAGCAATAAATACATAAAAAACATGATCAACATAGCACAAAGAATATCGACACAGGATATACGTGGTTCACCCCAGTGTGGGGCTACGCCCACCAACTCCTTTTCTCTTCTTTATTAGTCTCCTTCAATATTCTTACATGCATAGAGCCACAAAAACAACTCCGCATAGGACAGGGAATTTGCGCGCACCTCGCCAGATCCTCCTTCCCCGAGTTGATCAAAGCACAAATCCTTACAGAGTCTGTCTGCACCAAGCATTTACAAAACGCTTTCACTTAGCTTTGCAAGCCTTAACACATCTTCTTGCACATAGATATCATTAGCACTAAACCATCGACCTCTCCTTACATCGCCTAGCTACTTATTTATACATTACAAGAAGGGCCTAAACATGGGTAAGATCCATGGGCCTACATCCCATACTCGTTACATAAACCCTAAAATCCAAAAAGCCTGCAAAAAGGGCGAGATCTTGCAATCTCCGCTTCACCTGGGCCAAGGTTCACCTGGGTCAAACACGACCAAGGTTCTCCCAAAACTTGGTCAAGGGCCAACAAAAACATTTGAGGCAATGTAGTCTCTACTACATCTACACAATTAAATTAAAAGATGTAATTACATTTTGAAATATTTATTTACATGTTTTATAGTTAGTGTAGTCTAATTGTTTTAAGTTTTTAATTATTTTGGTTTATTATTGAAATCAGGTGATAAATTGTTGGTAAAATTAGATTTTGGAATATGTAAATGGATTTAGCATTCTAAAAAATTCCTATATATTTAGATTATGCAAATTTAACAATTGAAATTTGCAATTCCAATAATTTTTTATTGTATTTAGAACACAATTGAATATAAAATATGGAAAACAATGATGAAAACATAGAACATTTAGACGTGTAAAATATCTGATATAAAACAAAGATTTTCTTAGACATTTCTTTTCCCATGTGAGTCATATATATTTTAATTGTTGATGATATAAACAACATCATCTTACATCAACCTGAAAAAAGTGTACTAATTGCTCAACAAAGACACGGTTTTAAAAGGATTTTAAAAAGGCTTTGTAGTTAATGCTTGTTTTCATTCATCAATGATTCTCTCTGAACCGATGAGGAAAAGGTCATCCACATATAGGACCAAAATCAAACACTCATTTCCATCAATATGATAGTATAAGTTTGGATCAACAACACTTTTGTGGATGACCTTTTCTCATATAAGTTGTGGATCAACAAAAAATCCATCCATTTTCTCATAACAAGCATGTGGTGCTTTCATTAGGCAATATAAGGATTTCTTCAGCATGCATACATGATATCTTTCATTGTGTACAATGAATCCTTATTGTTTTTCAATATAAACTTCTTCCTCAATCTCACCATTGAGAAAGAATGTTTTTACATCCATCTCATGTAGCTTCCAACCCATGGACGCAACTAGTGCAATGATAGATCGGATGGAAGTGTATTGGGATACTGGTGCGAAAGTCTTGTTAGAAAAATAGGATCATGGAGCAATAAAATAAAACAAATATGAAAATAAAACATAGAATATACACAATACAATAGAGACACAAATATACGTGGTTCACCCAGTGTGGACTACGTCCACTAGAGAAATTGCTAGGTCCTTCCTTTATTATTATCCAACAAATGAAGGGATCCAACCTACAACAAACCCGTTGTAACTTCCTATTTTTTCTCTCACAATCTCCTCTCTCAAAATACAATATTCGCTATGATACATAGCTGCAATACATTTCCCTCATAAAAGAGGGTTGCCTTCTAGGGAAAACAACCCTAACATAACTTCTACCGTTAGATCTATGACCTTATAATGAACGGTTCAGATTTACAATGAAATTAAACTATACATTTACAAGTCATTTTTTCCTTCAGGGGCTTCGCCCTCGAACCCCCATCGAGAAACACTGCTCCCTAAACCGCCACCGAGAGCCTGCTTGCCCCCGGACCCCCCAGTCGGGGGGATAGCCCCCCTGGACCCCACAGGGGGGGTAACCCCCCTGCACTCCTCTGCATGGATGAGTGTACATTCGTCTAGGGTTTAAAGTCTTCATGGGGTATAAACACGGCTGAAAACAAAGACCTATGAATTAGTAAGATAATCAGGCTCCACAACCAACAATCTCCCACTTGGAGACTGATCTCAACAACTCCACTGTTGTTGTATCTACTGGACTATGAACCTTCTTGGACTTGGAAAATTTCTCATCTTCACCTTCATGCTTGAAGACCAACTGAAACTAAGCAAGAACTCAGTTTCTCCCTAGTTTGTCCCTTTATTAACATATCTGCAGGATTTTGTCTAGTGTGTATCTTTTCCATCTTCAAATGTCCATCTTCCAAAATGGATTGTATGAAATGGTACCTCAGTTGTATATGCTTAGTCTTTGAATGGAAGGCTGAGTTCTTTGCAATATGAATGCCACTCTCACTGCCATAGTACAACCTGCTATTCTCTTGCTTCTTTCCCAATTACTCCATAAACCTTTATAACCAAATCATTTCTTTACTAGTCTCTGTAGCAACAACATACTTTTCTTCTGTTGTTGAAAGTGCAACCAACTTTTGTAGTTTCGAAATCCAACTTAATGCATGTTCCACCTATAGCAAAAACATACCCTGTGGTGATCCTCCTGCTATCTTTATCACCTGCCATATATGAATCAACATATCTCTATAGAAAAGTGTCTGAACCTCCAAAACATAATGCATGATTAGAAGTACCTCTCAAATACCTGAGAATTCACTTTACTGCCTCCCAATGTTCTTTACCTTGATTGTTCATATACCTTCTCACAACTCCCATTGCATGTACAATATATGGTCTTGTGCAAACCATCACATACATCAAGCTACCAAATGTTGATGAATAAGGGACCCTGGACATATATTCTATATCCTCTTGTGTCTTGGGACACATTTCCTTAGTTAATTTGAAATGGCTGGCCAAAGGTGTACTAATTGGTTTTGCATTCTGCATTCTAAACCTCTCCAACAACTTCTCTATGTACTCTCCTTGAGACAATGTCAATTTGCGATTTTTCCCGTCTCTTGTTATTCTTATACCAAGGATTTTCTTTGCAGCACCCAAATCCTTCATCATAAATGAATTAGATAATTTCTTCTTGAGCACATTTATATCCTGCATATTAGACCCTGCAACAAGTATGTCATCTACATACAATAGCAAGATAATATAGCTTCCATTTTCTAGCTTTTAAAAATAAACACAGTGATCAGAATGACATCTACTATAACCCAGTTATGTCATAAACCTATCAAACTTCAAATACCATTGCCTTGGAGTTTTCTGTAGGCCATAAAATCTCTTCTTCAACCTGCATACCAAATTCTCCTCCCCTTTGACTTCATACCCCATGGTTGCTACATATAAATATCTTCCTCCAAATCCCCATGGAGAAAAAATGTTTTTACATCTAAATATTCAAGATGCAAATCTTCTACTGCCACAAGACTTAAAATAGTCCTAATTGAAGTCATTTTAGAAACAAGAGAAAATATTTTATCAAAATATATACCTTTCTTTTGTGCAAACCCCTTTACAACAAGTCTAGCCTTGTACCCCTTTTTTCCTCCATATTCTTCCTTCAACTTGTAAACCCATTTATTCTGCAATGCTCTTTTTATTGTAGGAAATTGAAACAAGTCCCAAGTATGGTTATTTACCAAGGATTCCATTTCCTCTTTCGTGCCTTGATCCCACTTCTTTTTGGTGTCTACTTGCATTGCCTCTTCATAACATTCTAGTTCACCAGAATCAATCAACAATAAATAATACAATGAAGGAGAGTATTGTTCAAGGGGTCTACTTAAATTGGTAGATATTCTAACCACACTTGTAGAAGTTTGAGGAACTTGTTGCTCCTGTTGTTGGACATTTTGATTTTTTGGTTCCTTTGGAATTTCTTTTTCAGTGATCTCATCAAGCACTGTGTATTCTGGTTTTTCTTTTTCCTATTTCTTTCCCTGCAACTGATCTTTGTACATGACCTTCTCATTTAATATGACATATATACTCCTAATCATTAACACCGTATCCAATAAATGTACACTTCTTGTATTTTTCCTCAAGCTTTGTTCTATTTTCTTTATCAATATGGACAAATGCTTCACAACCGAAAGTCTTAAAAAAAAATAGTTTACCTTTTTACCTGTCCATGCCTACTCTAGAAGTATACCATCCAAAGAGCTTGAAGGTCCTCTATTTATTAAGTAAACAACAATATCTACAACATCTACCCAAAATTGTAAGAGAAAACTAACATCCAATCTCATACTCCTTGCACGCTCCATGATTGTCCTGTTCATCCTTTCTGACACACCATTTTCTTGTGGTGTTGTTGGAACTGTCTTCTCTCTATGAATCCCATGGTATGAACATTAATCATAAAACTCCTTAATGCAATATTCACCTCCATTATTTGATTTGAGACACTTCAAAATTTTTCCTGTCTCATTCTCAACCAAAGATTTCCATTTCTTAAAAGTATCAAAAACATCATATTTTTGTCGAATGCAATAAAACCAAGTTTTTCTAGTTGCATCATCAATAAAAGTAACATAATAATGAGAGCCAACAAGAGATGATACCTGAGATGGTCCCCATACATCTGTATGCACAAGCTCTAACCTTTCACTCTTCTTTTATTTTCTGACTCTGAGAAATCTGACTCTCTTCTGTTTTCCATAAACACAATGCTCACAAAAGTCCAAATCAATTTGTTTAATATTTGGAAACAAATTTCTTTTGTGAAGTATTTGCATCCCCTTATCACTCATGTGTCCAATCCTATGATGCCACAGTGCTGTATCCACTCCTATAGAAGCTAAAGAGATATAAGAGTCAATATTACTAGTACATAAATACAATGTACCTACCTTCTCTCCTTTTGCTATCACCAATGATCCTTTGGTGACCTTCCACACCTTATCTGTAAAGATGAATATACAACCTTCACTTTCCAATTGTCCTATTGAAATTATATTTTTCCTTAGATCTAGAACATGTCTTACCTCTTTCAACAACCATTGGTTTCCATTGCTTTTCTTTATTTTTACCTTTCCCATTCCAACAATTTTGCATGGTGCATCATCACCCAAATGAACCTGTCCAAAATCACCTTGAAAATAATCTAGAAAATGTTTCCTATGGGGTGTGGCATGAAATGAAGCCCTTGAATCTACCACCCAAGACTAAAAAATATTATCTATAGAAAGAATCAAATCATATTGTAACACATCACCTGTTACATTTGCTTCATGATTTTTCTCCTGCTATCCATCTTTTTTTTTCTTTGGAGCTCTGTAGTCTTTCTTCAGATGTCCTTTCTTCCCACAATTCCAACACTCTATCTTTCCAAGTTTTGATTTGGATCTACCCTTCCTAGAATTACCACGGTTCCCTGAGTCCTTTCCTCTATCCTTTTGTCTTCCCTTGTTCTCCATGTTCAATGAATTACCTGATGTCTCACCTGTGATTTTCCATTGCAATTCCTCACTAAGGATAACACCACCAACATCATCAAATTTTAAAGTATTTGAACTAGAGACATAGTTACATACAACTATGACCAAGCCATTCCAACTTTCTGGCAATGAGCACAAGATTAGAAGAGCCCTAACCTCATCATCAAAGTCCACTTTTATAGAACCTAGTTGATTAGTAACCGTATTAAATTCATTTAAATGTTCTACAAAAGACCCACCTTATGACATATTCATATTAAATAATATCTTCATTAGAAATAACTTATTGGATGCCGATGTTTTTTTATACAATTTAGCCAATGCATCCATCAAATTCTTCGTTGTCGTTTCTTTCGAAATATTGAAATCCACCGACGCTGCCAGGCTCAGCCATATCGTTCCTAGAGACTTTCTGTCAAGAATCTCCCATTATTCGTCCTTCATAGCCATCATCTTCTTTTCTATTCCACCCAATGGTAGGAATATATCCTTATGATATAAATAATCTTCCATTTGCATCTTCCATAACTGGTAGTTTTGGCCGTTAAATTTCTCGAACCTAAAATTTCCATATTCCTCCATTGCTCCCACTCGAACCAGGAACCCTCTTTTCCTACGAGTTACCTTTCACTATGATACCAGTTGTTAGAAACATAGGATCAAATAGAAATAAAATAAAACAAATTCGGAAATAAAACACAGAAGATACACAATACAATAGAGACACAGATATACATGGTTCACCCAGTGTGGGCTACATCCACCAGAGAAATTGCTAGGTCCTTCCTTTATTATTATCCAACAAATGAAGGGATTCAACCTACATAAAACCTGTTGTAACTTCCTCTTCTTTCTCTCACAGTCTCCTCTCTCATAATACAATATTCGCTATGATACATAGATGCAATAAATTTCCCTCATAGAAGAGGGTTGCCTTATAGTGAAAAAAACCTTAACATAACTTCTACCATTATATTTGCGACCTTATAATGAATGGTCTATATTTACAATGAAATTACAATATACATTTACAAGGCAATTTTTCCTTCGGGGGTAGGGGGGTAAACCCCCCCTGCACTCCCCCGCGTGGATGAGTGTACATTCTTATGGGGTGTAAAGTATTCATGGGGTATAAGCACGAATAAAAAAAAGACCTCTGAATCAGGAAGATAATCAAGCTCCACAACCAACAAGTCTCATCATAGTCAACTCCCTCTACTTGTGAAAATCCTCTGGCCACAAATCTTACTTTGTATTTTTCGATGCTTCCATCGGAAGCATGATTGATTTTGTAAATCCATTTGGAAGTCACTACAGAATTTCCCTCTGGTCTTGGAACAACATCCCATACATCATTTTTTAATATATATTGGTATTTTTTAGTCATAGCATCTTGCCATACTTGTTCACCTTAATATTTTCCATGACAAGATGGATCTAAGTCAATAATGTGGGTCATGGCCAAAAGGTATCTTGATAATCTCTTTGGTCTCTTTCTTTCTCTGGTTGTTCCTTTTGGGTATTTATGCCCTTCTGCTTCTTGTAGAGTTTTTCGGGCCCAAGCAAGCCTTTTATGTCAAACTGTAATGTCTGTGGGTATGTTGCTTGGAGAAAATGAATCTTCTAGAGAAACTAGATCAACTGGAGCTATTGGATCTTCTGGAATAATATCTGTCTCCCTCTGAACTGATGAAGGGGGAGAAGGTATTGTTTCACTATCAATTTCCATTTGAGCTTCTTTGGATTTCTGGAAGGCTACTTCTTCTTCAAAAGTAACATCTCTTCTTAATTCAATTTGTCTATGACCTAGAATGTAGATTCAGTATGCTTTTGAGGATTCACTGTATCCTACAAATGTGCCCTTTCTTCCCGAAGGTTGTAGTTTGGATATCTTTTCTTTGGGTACATGAAGATATACTGGACATCCAAATATTCTGAAGTGTTCGATCTCAGGCATCACTTTATTGAAGGATTCTTTTAGAGTAATTTTCTTCAGGATCTAATGAGGACTTCGATTTTGAACATATACTGTTGTCATACATGCTTCTTCCCATAGAGTCATAGGTAGAATCTGATCATTTATCATTGCTTTAGTTCCCTCAAAAATATTTCTATTTTCCCTTTCAACAACCCCATTTTGTTGAGGGTTGTAAGGAACTGTGAACTCCCTCTTGATCCCTGCTTCAATACAAAAACTGTTGAATTCTTTTGAGGTGTATTCTCCTCCATTATCTGATCTTAATATTTTGATTTTTCTTCTGCATTGATTCTCAACCTAAGCTTTGAATTCTTGAAATTTTTTAAGGACTCCATCCTTGTTCTTTAGAAAGTAAATCCAAGTTTTCCGAGAGTGATCATCTATGAAGAGTACATAGTAGAGGTACCCATTCAGAGATGGAACAATCATTGGGCCACATACATCTGAGTGTATCAAGTCCAATATTTCCTTGGATCTATTATCACTGCTTGAGAATGATCCTTTCACATTTTTTCCAAGAGCACAACCTTTGCAAACACCTTTATGATGGATTTGTATTTCTGGTAGACTCGTTACCATTTTCCCTAGATCTGGAAGAGCTCTATAATGAATGTGTTCAAGTCTTCTATGCCATAAATCACTTAAGTTTATAGTGTCATGTAGCAAGGCTTGAACTGGTTTGATGGTTAATCTGTATAAGCTGTTTTCTCAGACACCAATTAACTTGGTAGAGCTTATATGAGTGTATTTGTGCCATGCAAGGAATTTTCCTTCTGAGAAAGTAATCTTGTAGCCTTTTTATTCCAAGGAAGAAATAGAGACAAGATTTCTCTTCATTCCAGGTACATATAGTACTTCTTAAAATTTGAGCTGCATATCTGAGTCTAGCTGGAAGGTAGAAGTTCCAACTCCTCTTACATTATATCTGGCATCATCTCCAAGAACAACATGTAGATGTGTCTCTTTCTCAACGGAATTTGTTAGGTGATTTATAAGACCGATCATGTGTAATATACCAGATATAAAAAGTATGCAGAACATAAATAAAATGCTAAAAATGGCATAATAACAACAATATAACCAGAACAATCACCACAATAACACTGAAATGATATAAGAATAACAACATAAATAACACTTTGATTCTTAGAGAAATGTTCATGGGCCTCTTTGAGGGGGAAACCTCCAGTCGAGCAGAGCTCTATTACAATAATATCCAAGCTAGGTCTCTCATACCCTCGAATCCTATTTATACTAAATATGTCTATCAAAAGAAGCATCTAGAGGAATATCCTTCTAGAAGTGGAAGCTTCTATTAGGTCTTCTTACATTCAAATTATTCTATTTTATTGCAAGGCCTTATTAATATTTAACTTTATTACGTCCGAATATATTTTTCTACCTATGTGCGGGTTAGGACACTAACATGTCCCCCCCTTAAAAAACATCCTTGTCCTCAAGGCTTGAGATGTGGAAATTGTTGCAGAATGGTAGTTGGTTCCCAAGTGGCATCTGCTAGAGTTGTATCTTTACACTAGACTAACACTTCCTTGATGGTTCTATGATGCAGACAACACTCATGCTGGTCCAAAACTGCTTGTGGCTATAGCCAAATGGATCCTTCTTCAGCTAACTTGGGAAGGTTGGTTTGAATTTGGCACTTAGTTCCAATCACCTTCTTTAATCATGAAACATGAAAAACATGATGTAGCTTTGAATGACTGGGAAAAAATAAATGATAGGCTACTTGTCCCACATGCTTGAGAATGGTATAAGGACCATAAAATTTGGGTGCTAGCTTCTAACAATGCTTGACCTTCAGGGAAGTTTTCTTGTAAGGTTGCAGTCGAAGAAACACCTGATCCCCTTCTGCAAATTGACGTTCAGAGAAACCTTGATTTGCTTGTTGCTTCATGCGATTTTGTGCCATGAACAAATTCTCTTTGAGGGTACAGAGAGTAGCCTCTTGAACTGTAAGTGTTTGGTCAACCACCTGGACCTTCAAGATACCCGGTAGGTATGAGAGAATTGAAGGTGGATTCTATCCATATACCGCTTCAAAAGGAGTCATGCGTGTAGCTATATGGTATGAAGTGTTGTACCACCATTCAACTAGGGGTAACCATTGAGCCCACTGAATTTTTTTTTCCGAGGAAAAACACCTCAAATATGTTTCCAAACACTTGTTGACAACTTCCGTTTGACCATCAGTCTGGGGATGATAAGCTGTGCTGAGATGCAATTGGGTGCCTTGTATCTTGAATAGTTCTTGCCAAAAATTGCTTGTGAAAGTTGGGTCGCGATCATAAACAATAGAGTGTGGCATGCCATGAAGCTTGAAGACCTGATCCATGGAAATTTGAGCCACCGTGGATGCTGTAAACGAGTGTTGAAGAGCGCAAAAATGAGCATACTTAGAAAGGCGATCAACAACCACCATGATGACTAATTATTTTCCCGATTTGGGTAAGCCTATAATAATCCATAGAGATATCCTTCCAAATAACAGGTGGAATCGAAAGTGGTTGTAGTGTGCCCGAATATTTGACTGTTTCTCCCTTGTTGCATTGACACACATCACATTCAACTACAAAAGTAGGAATGTCCTGTTTCATACCATCCCAGAAAAAAGAACGTTTGATCCTATCATAGGTTTTGGTGAACCTAGAGTGCCTCGCTGTGGGTGTAGCATGAAGCTCAGAAAGTACCGTGAATTTAATCTTTGATTGTTTACTTAAATAAAAACGGCCTTTGTACATACACTCATCATGGAGCCAAGAGTACCTTGGGGAAGATGGAGCATTGGATTGCAATTGTTGGATTAGATGCAAACTTTTGGGATCTTGTAGCCATTCCTGGTGAATGACTTAGAGACAATTTAGTACAATGAAGGAAAGAGAAAAAAGGGATCCTTCATATTCATATTTTCAGGAAAGTGCATCTGCCACCACATTGTCTTTGCCTTTCTTGTAAATGATCTCATAATCATATCCAAATATCTTAGCCACCCATTTTTGTTGCTCTGGGGAGGAAATGCTTTGTTCCAGAAAATACTTGAGGCTTTGATTGTCTGTCTTAATTTGGAAATGTTTCCCCAATAGATAAGGGCGCCACAGATAAATGACATGCAAAATAGCCAACATTTCCTTTTCATAGATTTATTTTTTCATATTTCTTTCAGATAGTTTCTTATGGGTAAAGGCCAAAGGCTGACCCTCTTGCATAAGGACAACACTAATTCCTTTCCCTGAGGCATCAAATTCCAAGACAAAGGTCTTTGTAAAATCAGGAAGGGCCAGGACTGGAGTGGTGCACATGGAAATCTTCAAGGTTTGAAAAGCTTGAGCAATGATAGGAGTCAAAGTGAAAGAGTTATTTTTTAGTAGAGCAGTGAGAGGTGCTACAATATTTCCATAATTCTTAACAAAATTGCGATAATAACCTATTAAGCCCAGAAATCCATGCAATATTTTGAGAGTCTTTGGGTGAGGACAATCTTGCATAGCTTCAATCTTTTTTGGATCCACCCTGACGCCATCCTTGCCAACCATATGACCCAATTATTCTACTTCTGAGGCGCCAAAAGCATATTTAGACTATTTCAGCAAAAGTTGGAGCTGAGAGAGTAGATGGAGAACTCGATCCACATGAGAAAGATGGTTTTTCCAAGTTTTTCTATAGATGAGGATATCATCAAAGAAAACTAAGACAAAATGAAGGAGAAAAGGATGAAAGACATGATTCATGAGGCTTTGGAAGGTGGAGGGGCATTACACAAGCAAAGGGTATGACCAAAAACTCATAGTGGCCCTCGTGATTTCTAAAGGCAGTCTTGGGAATGTCTTCCTCTTTCATAAGTATCTGGTGGTAGCCCGAATGAAGATCCAGTTTAGTAAAGAATTGGGCACCACTCAATTCATCCAAGAGGTCATCAATGATAGGATTGAGAAATTTGTCTTTAATGGTAAGTTTGTTGAGGGCATGGAAGTCAGGACACATTCGCCAAGAATCTTCTTTATTCTAGACCATGACCACATGAGAAAAGTAGGGGCTCATACTAGGGCAGATAATGCCTGCATTAAGGAGTTCATGGACCATTTTCTCAATTTCATTTTTTTGGGAAAAGGGGTGACGATACAGACAAATATTGGGAGGAAGGCTTCCGGTTACAAGGAGAATGGAATGATCATGAACACCATGGGAAGGAGGGAGTCCCTGGGGAGTGGAAAAGACCACTTGATGTTTATAAAGGATGGCTTGGAGGTCTTGTGGCACCAAGGGTGTCTCTGTTGCTTGTATGGCATGGAGTTAGATAATAACACTAGAATGACCTTTTTTGAGCAACTTTTCCATGCGTTGGGAACTAATGATCTCAGGTGAACCAATGGTGATGCCTTGGAACTTATATTGGTGGCCCTCCTGGTCGAGTTGCATGGTTAATTCCTTAAAATCCATGAGAATGGGACCCAAAGTCCTTAGTCAGTTTGCACCCAACACAATGTCACAACCGCCCATGTCTATAGCAAACATATGAGATTTCAGGTGGTAGTCACCAATTTGGAGACACAAATTTTCACAATGCCCTCCACATTTTATTGAACCACCATTGGCAATCATGATTTGGAAATTATTGACAGCATGGATGTAGCAATGAGTTTCTTGGGCAATGTGGTGATGAATAAAATTATGGGTGCTTCCACTATTAACTAAAATGATGACCTTCCGATGCTTGATGTAACCGATTAGCTTGAGGGTTTGGGGAGCGGAGAATCCAGTGAGAGCATTGAGGGAAATGACCGGTTCTACTTCAGGAGGGTCTGAGGGAGGCTTTATGTCAGTGGTTTCAGGTGACCCAGACACACGGGGAGTTTCAACATCCTCTTCTAAAATATCCTCGAAGATGGCCATAAAAATCTTTTGTTCCTTACACTTGTGGCCCAGGAAATATTTGTCATCACAATTATAACAAAGGCCTTTGAGTTGGCGTTCAGCCATTTCATCCCTGGTCAATTTTTGGATCTTTAGTGGAGCGGAGGGAGTAGTGGGATTTACTAGTTTAGGGCAAGGGATAAAGGAGGGTTTTTGGTTTTGAGAAGATACAACCTGTTGTTCTTCTTTCGCTCTTTTAGTAGCCTCCACCCAACTCTGAGGCCGAGCCATGAGGACATGGGCCCGAATCTCATCCTTGAGGCCACTAATAAAACACTCTCGGAAAAAGGCATCAAATGTTAGGGTCCTAACCCACACATAGGTAGAACAATATATTCAAATGTAGTAAAGGTCAATATTAATAAGGCCTTTCAATAAAATAGAATAAGGCGGATGTAAGAAGACCTAATAGAAGCTTCCACTTCTAGAAGGATCTTCCTCTAGATGCTTCTTTTTAGTATAAATAGGAGTCGAGGGTATGAGAACCCTAACTTGGATATTATTGTAATAGAGCTTTGCTCAACTGAAGGTTGCCCCCTCGAAGAGGCCCGTGAACATTACTTTCAGATTCAAAGTGTTATTTCTGTTATTATTCTTATATCACTTTAGTTCTATTGTGGTGAATGTTTTGGTTATATTGCTATTATTCTGCCATTTCTAGCATTTCATTTCTGTTCTGCACACATTTTATATCTATTATATTACAAGTGGTATCAGAGCACTTTCCTTGGCATAAAGTGTGGGTTAATTTTTTTTTCCAGGGTAGAGACGTATTCTGGCGTCTTTAAGCCACAGAGATCTGTCGTTATGCGCATAAACCCGTGGTTGATGGATTCATACACGCAGGAAATACAAGTGGTACTTAAGCGCACATCTGTTGGCCACCCTTGTAAACCTTGTTGGTATCCCTTTGAGTGGTATCACATCCGACAACACCAGTGTATGGATCGGCCTAGATTACCCGAAATCCCTCTTTAGATAAACCGATAGACTACCTAACTGCTATAGTGTCACCGAGAACAACACTCTGGAAGATACTCTCTAGTACCTGGGTAGTCAGGTAGTACGGCTAAGGGTACGGTCTATCCTCCTTAGTTAGTGCCTTGAGATATTGGGCCGAGTACTACTGTTGGACCCCACACGTATATCAAATAGCTATAGCACAGGGTAAACCCTTGTATGTAGAACCCTTGAATACCTAACCCTTGGGGACAAAAACATAAACAAATTATAACGGACAAGATCTATTGTCGCGCAACTATGTTCGGGTTGCCAAGTAAATACACATTTCTTTTTGGTTAAGAATTTTGGCATTTCCTCTCTACAGTATTCTTCAGACCGAAGTCTAACTCTATAGGTGTAAAAAAAAAAAAGTCTTGAAATTTTTTCACCATTATTTGAGACCTATTCTATTGGATTCATCTCTTCGCCCTTATCACATTCATCCATACCATTTTTCGGCAATTTTTTTTACCTCACCCACCCCTTTTCAGTTCCCCCATCCTCATGGCCCATACCCGTAGTCAAGACTTGGAAGATCGCTTCAACACCTTGCAATTTGGTCTCATCAAAGCCCAACAAGAAGTAAAACAACTCAGTGCCAATGTTGTCACCATCAATACAACCATGCAGTCCTCAAGGGAGGAAATCAAACAAGACCTCACCACCCAGCTTGAATTAGTCTTTTCGGCACTCTGCACCAAACTACATATCCCTACAAATAACCCTTCCTCTTCCTCACCCCCACATACTGACGGTGACCATTCTCCTCATTCCCATAACTTTCAGAACCATCACTTTCAACGTGACCTACGCCTTCCACGGGTGGATGTTACCAAATTTGATGGTTCGGACCCCACTGGTTGGGTAACCCAAAGGGAACATTATTTATCTTTATATGACATTACATATGACTTGGCCAAACTCCAGTATGGCGTTCTCCATCTAGATCAAGAACGTTGGCAATGGTGGTAATGGAGAAAAACTTCTCGTCAAGGGTATATTGCTTGGACACACTTTGTGGCAGAGCTTTATGAACTCTTTGACACTGACACCAACCATTTGGGTTGTTTGACAAAGTTGAAGCAATTAGGAACAGTGGAAGACTTTATAGCTGCATTTGAGTGCCTAGCTTTTAGAACAGAGGGCATGTATGATGCCTTTTTCTGAGAGTGTTTTATCAGCGGCCTCAAGGATGAGATTCAGGCCCATCTCCTCATGGCTCGACCTCAGAGTTGGTTGGAGGCTACTAAAAGAGATAAAGAAGCACAACATGTTGTATCTTCTCAAAACCAAAAACCCTCCTTTATCCCTCGCCCTAAAACAGTAAATCCCATTACTCCCTCTGCTCCACTAAAGATCCAAAAATTGACCAGGGATGAAATGGCTGAATGCCAACTCAAAGGCCTTTGTTATAACTATGATGAAAAATATTTCGTGGGCCACAAGTGTAAAGAACAAAATATTTTTATGGCCATCTCTGAGGATATTTCGGAAGAGGATGTAGAAACTTCCCTTGTGTCTGAGTCCCTTGAATCCACTGACATAAACGCTCCCTCAGATCCTCCTGAAGTAGAACCGGTCATTTCCCTCAATGCTCTCACTGGCTTCTCCGCTCCCCAAACCCTCAAGCTAATCGGTTACATCAAGCATCAGAAGGTCATCATTCTGGTTGATAGTGGCAGCACCCATAATTTTATTCATCGCCGCATTGCCCAAGAAACTCATTGCTACATCCATGCTGTCAATAATTTCCAAATCATGATTGCCAATGGTGGCTCCATGAAATGTGGAGGGTGTTGTGAAAATATGCATCTCCAAATTGGTGACTACCACCTGAAATCCCATATGTTTTCTATCAACATGGGAGGTTGTGACATTGTGTTGGGTGTAGACTGGATAAGGACTTTGGGTCCCATTCTCATGGATTTTAAATACTTAACCATGTAATTTGACTAGGAGGGTCACCAATATAAGTTCCAAGGCATCACCGCTGGTTCACCTGAGATCATTAGTTCCCATCGCATGGAAAAGCTTCTCAAAAAAGGTCATTCTGGTGTTACCGCCCAACTCCATGCCATACAAGCAAAAGAGACACCCTCATTCCCGCAAGACCGCCAAGCCATCCTTTTTAAACATCCATTGGTCTTTTCCACCCCCAAGGAATCCTTCCTTCCCATGGTGTTCATGATCATTCCATTCCCCTTGTACCCAGAATCCTTCCTCCCAATATCCGTCCATATCATCACCCCTTTTCCCAGAAAAATAAAATTGAGAAAATGGTCCAGGAACTCCTTAATGTAGGCGTTATCCATCCTAGTACAAGCCCCTACTATTCTCCTGTGGTCATGGTCCTGAAGAAAGAAGGTTCTTGGCGGATGTGTCCTGACTTCCGTGCCCTCAACAAACTTACCATCAAAGACAACTTCCCCATTCCTATCATTAATGACCTCTTGGATGAATTGAGTGGCGCCCAATTCTTCACTAAACTGGATCTTTTTTCGGGCTACCACCAAATACGTATGAAAGAGGCAGATATTCCCAAGACTGCCTTTAGAACTCATGAGGGCCACTATGAGTTTTTGGTCATGCCCTTTGGCTTGTGTAATTCCCCCTCCACCTTCCAAAGCCTCATGAATCATGTCTTCCATCCTTTTCTCCGCCATTTTGTCTTAGTTTTCTTTGGTGATATCCTCATCTATAGCAAAACCTGGAGAGACCATCTTGCTCATTTGGATCGAGTTCTCCATCTAATCTCTGAGCACCAAATTTTCCTGAAACATTCTAAATGTGATTTTGGCACCTCAGAAGTAGAATACTTGGTTCATCTGGTTGGCAAGGATGGCGTCAGGGTGGATCCTAAAAATATTGAAGCTATGCAAGACTGGCCTCACCCAAAGACTCTTAAGAGCTTGTGTGGATTTTTGGGCTTAACAGGGTATTATCGCTAGTTTGTTAAGAATTATGGGAAGATTGCAGCACCTCTCATTGCTCTCCTAAAAAAGAACTCTTTCACTTGGACTCCAGCCACTGCTCAATATTTTCAAACCTTGAAGATGGCCATGTGCACCACTCCAGTCCTTGCCCTTCCCGATTTCACAAAGACCTTTGTGTTGGAATGTGATGCCTCAGGGAAAGGAATTGGTTCTATCCTTATGCAAGAGGGTTTACCTTTGGCCTTTACTAGCAATCAACTATTTGAAATAAATCTGGGAAAATCCATCTATGAAAAAGAAATGTTGGCTATTCTGCATGTCGTTGATCTGTGGAGCCCTTATCTATTGGGGCAATGTTTCCAAATTAAGATAGACCATCAAAGCCTCAAGTATTTTCTGGAACAACACATTTCCTCCCCAGAACAACAAAAATGGGTGACTAAGCTCTTTGGATATGATTATGAGATCATTTACAAGAAAGGAAAAGACAATGTGGTTGCAGATGCACTTTTCCAAAAATATGAAGACGAAGGATCCCTTTTTTCTCTTTCATTCATTGTACCAGATTGGCTCCAAGCCGTTCGCCAGGAATGGCTGCAAGATCCCAAAAGATTGCAGTTGACACAACAATTGCAGTCCAATGCTCCAACTTCCCCAGGGTACTCTTGGATCCATGATGAACTTCGATACAAATGTCATTTTTATTTAAGTAAACAATCAAAGCTTAAATCCACAGTACTTTCTGAGCTGCATGCTACACCCACAGCAGGGCACTCTGGGTTCACTAAAACCTATGACAGGGTCAAACGTTCCTTTTTCTGGGATGGTATGAAACAGGACATTCATAATTTTATCACTGAATGTGATGTGTGTCAATGCAACAAGGGAGAAACAATCAAATATCCGGGAACACTACAACTGCTCCCTATTCCACCTACTATTTGGAAGGATATCTCTATGGATTTTATTATCGGATTACCCAAATCGGGAAATAAATCAGTCATCATGGTGGTTGTTGATTGCCTTTCCAAGTATGCTCATTTCTGCGCCCTTCAACACCCGTTTACAACATCCACGGTGGCTCAAAGTTTCATGGATCAGGTCTTCAAGCTTCATGGCATGCCACACTCTATTGTTTCTGATCGTGACCCAAATTTCACAAGCAATTTTTGGCAAGAATTGTTCAAGATACAAGGCACCCAATTGCATCTCAACACAACTTATCATCCCAAGACTGATGGCCAAATAGAGGTTGTCAACAAGTGTTTGGAAACATATTTGAGGTGTTTTTCCTCAGAAAAGAAAAATCAGTGGGCTCAATGGTTACCCCTAGATGAATGGTGGTACAACACTTCATACCATACAAATATACACATGACTCCTTTTGAAGCAGTATATGGACATAAGCCACCTTCAGTTCTCTCATACTTACCGGGTGCCTCGAAGGTACAAGCGGTTGACCTAACACTTACATATTAAGAGGCTATTCTCCATACCCTCAAAGAGAATTTGGTCATGGCACAGAATCACATGAAGAAAAAAGCAAATCAAGGTCTCTCTAAACATCAATTTGCAGAAGGGGATCAAGTGTTTCTTCGACTTCAACCTTACAAGCAAACTTCCCTCAAGGGTGACCATTGTAGAAGCTAGTGCCCAAATTTTATGGTCCTTATTCCGATCTCAAGCGTGTGGGATAAGTAGCCTATCAGTTATCTTTTCCCAGCCATTCGAAGCTACACCCTGTTTTTCACGTTTCATGCTTAAAGAAGGTGATTGGAGCTAAGTGCCAAATTCAAACCAACCTTCGAGAGTTAGCTGAAGAAGGATCCATTTGGATACAACCAGAAGCAATTTTGGACCAGCGTGAGTGTCACCTACATCAAAGAACCATCAAGGAAGTGTTAGTCCAGTGGAAAGATACAACTCCAACATATGTCACTTGGGAACCAACTACCATTCTGCAACAATTTCCTCATATCAAGCCTTGAGGACAAGGCTGTTTTTAAGGGGGCGGACATGTTAGGGTCTTAACCCGCACATAGGTAGAACAATATATTCGGATGTAATAAAGGTCAATATTAATAAGGCCTTTCAATAAAATAGAATAAGGTGGATGCAAGAAGACCTAATAGAAGCTTCCGCTTCTAGAAGGATCTTCCTCTAGATGATTCTTTCTAGTATAAATAGGAGTCAAGGGTATGATAACCCTAACTTGGATATTATTGTAATAGATCTCTTCTCAACTAGAGGTTTCCCCCTTGAAGAGGCTCATGAACATTGCTTTCAGATTCAAAGTGCTATTTCTGTTATTATTCTTATATCACTTCAGGGGGATGATCCGTACACATGTGTTGTTTGATGCGCTACCACTCGAAGGGGTACCAACAGGGGTTACAAGGGTGGCCAAAAGATGTGCGCGTAAGAACCACTTTCATTTCCCGCGTGTATGAATCCATCAACCATGGGTTTATGCGCGTAACGACATATCTCTGTGGCTTAAAGACGTCGTAATACGTCTCTACCCTGGAAAAAAAATTTACCCACAATTTTTGCCAAGGAAAGTGCTCTGATACCACTTGTAATATACCATATATAAAAAGTATGCATACCAGAAATAAAATGATGGAAATGGAAGAATAACAGTAATATAATCAAAACAATCACCACAATAACATTGAAATGATATAAGAATAACAACAGAAATAACACTTTGATTCTAAGAGCAATGCTCACGGGCCTCTTTGAGGGGGAAACCTCCAGTCGAGAAGAGCTCTATTACAATAATCTCCAAGCTAGGGTTATCATACCCTCGACTCCTATTTATACCAAATATGTCCATCAAAACAAGCATCTAGAGGAAGATCCTTCTAGAAGTGGAAGCTTCTATTAGGTCTTCTTACATTCGACTTATTCTATTTTATTGCAAGGCCTTATTAATATTGACCTTTATTACATCCTAATATATTGTTCTACCTATGTGCGGGTTAGGACCCTAACATCATGTGCCTTGAAGCACCACTATCAATTAACCAAGTATTATCATTTGTAGGGACCATACCCGAGAGTGATGAGATGTTGGTGTCTTCATTTCTTTGAGGTTTTATATTCCTAGAACTGAGTTTTCTTGAGTCATCAAGCTTGCTTCCCATCATGATTTTGCTCATTTTGGATTCTTCACAAACCCTTGTCAACTAGGCTAGAAAACTTAACGACTAAGCTAGGCTAGCACTTTTAGGCTTTGTTGGACTTATGACTGCCAGCAATAAGCCTTGCGAATTTTGATAGCCCTGGTAAGCTGAATATCTTCTTCAAAGAGTTGTAGAAACACAGTTCTGAATTTTTTTGCAGAAATTGACGAAACCCTAAAACCCTAGGGCCAAAAAGTCAAAATGCTCATAATTGCGATTTGAGAGTTGTTGGAGGTGCGTTGAAGGAGTCCGTACACATCTATGTCCTTTTCTTCCTCAACGTCCAAGTTTCAGGTGTTGTAAACCCTCAAAAGAGTAGGCCGTATGGATTTTCTGGGAACCCTAGGAGGGCAATAAGGTTTCTTCATAAGTGAGAGAGGATGGATGGAAAATGTTTGTGCAATGGGCTCTTCAAGACCTATGCTTTGATACCATGTTGATTTTTCAATAATCTAGGATAATCATGTATTTCATTCCATTTTTTCATTTTTCTTAACTATAAACAATAATGTTGTAGCAACCAATATCACAAGAAGAAACACCATACATAAGAACACAAGAAGTATCATGGGAAACCCTTCTCAACAAGGAAATAAAACCCAACCAAATACTTTTCTATATTCTTCAAGAGAAATACCTTCACCACCAATAAGTCCTAGCACACAAGAGGGTGCTCAAACCCTAGAAGACTAGCGCCCAATAGAGGTGTGCACTTTTCCCAAGAATATGTACTTGCTGAAATTTCCAAACTTGTGTGAAAGATAACATTCCTTAATGGGGAATTTACCTTTACTTATACTAAACTGAACCTGTCAACATAAGTGTCTATTGACACAACAAGGCCAACCTCACTAGCTTATAATATAATTAATATTAACCAGATTAATTATCTTTTACATTAATTACCAGTCACATTAAGGTGGGGCCGACCTGTACCATTTACATTACAATTAGGGTTACAGGTAGGTGACAGGTCTGACTCTTGAAAAATATAGCAAGGGATATGATACACCCACTAGTGCTCATCTAATAGGGGTACATCCATAGGGATGTCCATATCTCTGGCTCACTGCATTACACAGAAGAACCACTTCTTCACTAGTGCTCAAGCACTAGGATCACGTTCACTTGTGCTTGTCCACATGCGCGTCCACTCAACATATATTCTTTCCGATTGCATTACAAATGATAGTCATCTAGATTTTCTCGTTAAATATTCTTCTTAGAGGAGGCTAATACATCATATTCATTTCTATTCCGATGACGATGCACCCAACACTTTGAGATTTCACACGTTCACCTTGTGCTCAACCACATGCACGTCCAACTCTGCAGATCAATTTTCTCACTGTGTTAATATGGGTTCTTCTCAACACTCTATATGGAGGAGGTCATCTCTACATTCCAAATCTGTCTCATATAGGAACCACACACCCTTCTCAGGGGATTTCTCTTAGTTTTGTAAGTTGGAGAATGTCTCACATAGCTGCAATGATCCACATCTCACAGGTTTGTAAGTTGGAGAATGTCTCACATAGCTACAATGATCCACATATCATAGGTTTGTAAGCTGGAGAATGTCTCACATAGCTGCAATCATCAACATAGACCATCCCCTTCTGTCATAACATTCTCCTCCTGAATCTTGTACATATATGTAGTGCACTCCCTCATTAAATTGAATGCGCGACAATCCTTCTCTTCATGTCCAAACAACTTGTAAAAATTGCAAAACAAGTTCCTTGGTGTACTTAGATACTTCTGTAGTAATGGACACTCAGTTGGATGATGGCCCCATTTATACATATCTATAAATACCCCCTTCCTGGTAATGGATTCATCTTTCCAGTCACCAAATACTACGTAAATGATCAGAATTCATCCTTGTGACGGCCTTCAATCCTACACTTCGTACACCAGACTTGTTCGCGTTTATCCTTCCCTTTTGTAAGTTCTACTAGCTAAATCATAAAAGCAACCAATTGCATCAGAACTTGCGCCATCCCTCCACTGTATCCTACAAGGGATGATTCAAATTTCATTGCAATTTCTAGTGCCTTAGGCTACGATGCAACCTTCTGTTGAATCAACGGCCTGCGAATGTGTGGTAGAATTCACGCAATAAAAAATTCTTGATGTTTTTGATCGGGGATCTGTAAATTCAACCTACCCATCTGATCCTTGAACCTTTGATTGAAGTCCCATACCGACTCTATTTGAACCTTTTTAATCTCTTTCAGTTTTGTAATGTACCACAACTCAGACTTTGGCTAATTGAAATATTTCAACAACGCTTTCCTTATCTCTTCCAAAGTTGTGGCTTGTTCTGTAGGTGTGGTACTTTTTAGCTTCATGTACCAGACTAATGCACGACCTCAAAATGTTTTTTCTAACTACACAATCTTCACAGCCTCATCCTGGACATTCTTTGTAGCCCAAATTGTCTTGCAAATAAACATATATTGTTCTAGGTCCTCTAACCCAATTCCATAGAACTAAAATAGTCTAAGGGTGTTTTCTACCCCTGGCATGTTGCTTTGTGTATTCCCTCCTCTTGGTGATGTTGGCTGAATTTGATTCTATGCACTTCTTCCGCTGCTATGATTGATACTACTCTTTCTTCCTTGGCTAACTATAAGTGCTTTTGATAAGTCTTCAACTGTTATCTCTGATTGTGGTGACGCACATGGGGTCGTGGATTTGACATAGGACCTAGTCTGAATATAAATTAAAGTTTCTTCTATTATAGGACTGGATTGGGATTCCTCTTCCTCTCCTCTTATGTGTAGTATCTCTACGATTTGGACTATTGTGTAGGGTTCTCTCCTCTTTGGTTCACTGCATGAATCTCCTTTCTCAACCCCAATATTTTGTCTCTTGTACCTCCTTTCTCCCCGCAATACTCCAAACTCATCTTCATCCTATGGTATATACCCTCTTCAGTCCTTTGCATCCTTAGTCCCTCCCTTCCTTCTTCATTGCTTCCTTTGTTCTCTCCTATTATCAGACTATCCTATTTTCATCCCTCAATTCCCCTATGTGCATGAGCCCTTTAGAAATCATATTCCATCATCATCATGCACTTGTCACACAACAACATCTTTATCCACACACCCAATGATTTCATGAACCTTTCGCGTGGACCTTTGAAAACGTCCCTTTCTGCAACACTGTATGATTGGGTACAAGCTACTACAAATTTTGTAATGTATCGTCCTAGTATGCTATCCAACCAGAAATCAACTACACGTGTAGTTGGATACTTACAAAATTCAATTATCTTACCAACTTAGTGTTGGGTATGTGTTATATTCTTTGCATGTGTGTGTGTGGGTGCGTCAGATTCGATAATAGCATCTGACGATCCCAAATTCCTTCGCTCTTTGTGTCATGTGCGTCGGGATATTTCCTGGGGAGGTCCTAGGGGGGCTAGATTTGCCCCCCCCTGGTTACACGCAACGTTCGGGCCAATGCATCAATTTTGTTTTGGGGCAGTTTTTGCTATTTTAGTGGATTTATCTATTTTTAGTGGTTTTCTAAATTAATCCTGGATTAAGGGATTAAGGTTTTGGTAGCTATGGAATACCTAAAATATTGTATATATTGTATGGTAAATGGTGAACTTAATACATTAAAGTGTTGAAAGGTGAGGCACCAAGGAAGGTTGGTTTTCTCTTGGTTAAGGGTTTCCAGTGTAAATCTCTGTGTACTATGTGTATGAGCCATTGATTAATTTATGTTTTGCTTAAAAATATGTATGCATTGTTTTACTTCACATGTTTAAAACTTACACTCAGAGGTCCAATTCCTCGATGCCGCAGTTCAATACCTTCCAATATTCCCACTAATCTTTGTAGCCACTCAGTAGGAATAATTGGAAATTCACCAAACAAAATTTCATGCAATTCTGTATACACATACCTTTGCATCCATTTCTTGTCATTCATCCATGGGTTTCTATTCTCTTTTTAAGAAAATTCCCGTTTCTTCCTTTCCAACCATCCCAATATCTCTTTCTTGGTTGACCTCCAAAACATTCCCTCAATTGCAAATTTTGGGTCCTGAAAACATAACCATTTGTTGGCGTTAAGTGCGGTTATAAGACCCTAGGTTCAAGTTATAATCGAACAACAAAACCCTTTAAACACCGGCCCTTTCAGGATCATCTGCATGCAGATGAAGTCTCACTCGAGGTATCTATTGGGATTGTAGGAACCATGCTTCTACAATAGTGAGGGAATGAGAGGTGATTATTTTGTTCATTCTTACTTATTGGTTCTGTGCGTGTTGTTTTGTATTTGTTTTTTATTAGCTACTTAGTGAGTTCAGGTTCTATTACCATTATATTCCGGATTACAACATAAACCATTATTGTAATAGTAGTAACACTTGAAAAATGATGCAACATAAGATAAATATAATATAATAAGCATCAGACATAATCCATGAACAATCACACAAAATATGTTCTACACAAGAGTTAATGTGGTTCACCCAACTCTGGGCTACATCCACAACGAATGGCTTCTTTATTATGCATTTGGTAATTGCTTCAAGTTTGTGCACTACACTTACAAAGATACATCATGGTTATCTTTCCTTTCTCCTAGCCTAACCATGTTGTACTGCAAGCCTTTTTCTCTCTTTGCATCATCTCCTTAGCATTCAAACATCGATTCTTTCCTTATTAGCCTATCCTATCACTCTTCTTCTTCCACATAATAGAACCATAACAATAACTAGTAGAAACCCTATTCTCCCAACCCATTACATATTTATACATAAATTCTAGGGCTTAAAACCCTAC
>ML789956.1:189796-240095 GCA_009831015.1 Picea engelmannii
TTTAAATATGTTAGCCTAAATTTTATGATTTCACCCATCATGCCCCTTATAGCCACCACATTTTTTCTTCCCATTCCAATGTGTCTATAAAGCAATAAATCAATAATGTAGATTCATTTTGGACCAAAATGAGTGAGAAGTTAAGGATTTTTCCTTTTTTCTTATTATTAGAGGCTAATAAATGAAGTTTCTGAGGAACTCATTCCTTTACTTTGATTAACCCTCCATAAAGATATAGTACAAGAAATGGTCTTTTCATAGACCATGTTTATTCAAAAAATGGTGATATAGTTGAAAGATATTTTCCTTTTTGATAATTTTTATTAGAATTTGGTGAAATAAATCTGCACAAATTTACAATTTTCTATTACATAAATTGCATTTTTAAATGTAGAAATAAATTCAATATATTGAAATTTAAAATCCTATATCAAAAGATAAGGTAAAACTTTTAATACATTTCATTGTATTGAATTTCAATTTAGAAAATTCATGTAAGATTATTGATTGATTTCCGGGGACTAACCTAGATTAGTGAGAGTAGAAAGCATCCAATCTCCTTCAGCCAAAGAATTATTGATCTTTATTACACAGTAATGGGTTAAGTGAACGGTTCACTGTTCTGTTTCATGCACGTGGATGATATGGTCGATGGATACGCATAATAATTGCAGTTGTCATATCTTACTTTTGAGTGATGGGCATACCTCTCAATCTGCAGAGGAAACATCAATGCATCGAGAGTGCAGATTGTGTTGGAGTCGGAAAAGTCATGGGCAATATATAATTGCTCTCAGATTCCTTGACCATATAATACTTTAGTCGTTCTAATCAATCTAGATGTTACCACGCGGCTTTAAAAATTCGGAATCATAATAATGATTTGTATTGTATGCCGTCCATGTGCTAATTTGTATATATTCCATCCTTCATTTCTGTTCTCTCGATCCGTCGATCGATATAATAAGTTCTTCACCCATTTAACAGGCAGCGAGGATGAGTCCCTGTACTTTCTCACTGCCAAAGGGCGATGCAAAGAGAGTCCACCCCTTTGAAGATCAAGAAAATTCCATGGGAGCCCTCGAGTCTGCTGCTCGTTTAACCAATCCTTCTGCGCAATGGCTGATCGCTTCTTTGGACATCGTTCTCTCTGCATATTCCAACATTCACTCTCTGGCTAATTCCAATTCCAAGTGGGTTAACGATGCCCTGGAAGACGTGGTGAAGCTTCTGGATATGTGCAACGCCGTTAGCAATAACATTGCTGAGGTGAAACGTTATGAGAGGTTGCTTCAAAGCGCCGTTCACTCTCTGGATCATGCAGGGATGGACATCAGCAAGATAAGTCAGACCCCGCTTCTAAGAGTAACCAATTTATTGGCCGACTGCAGACGTGCCTGCACTATCAATGTTGTTGCCAGATGCAATACTGCTACTTCAAGATGGAGACGATTGGTTAATATTGAAGAGGTTATAGCCTCTTCAGATTACTCAAGAATCAGTAGACCTGAGCGTGATTTATCAAAGGATATGTGTAATCTTAAGGACTGCACTTCTTCCGTGCTTGAAACAGTCGCCCAGGCCCTGTCAGTCGAGCTGCCGAGGCCATTTCTTCATGCGCAACGTGATCCCCGCGTGGCTGCGGGGTTCTGTTCCGGCCTCCGCAGATTGTATGAAAGGGTGAGGATTCGTAACAGTAGGTCCAAGGGCTCTCGTTGTCTGTTGCATGAGATACAGACAGCAGATGTTTTAGTGAGAAAGTTGCATGATATTTTATCGGCCGAGAAGCAGGAGAAGGCCAAAAAGGAAGAGGCGGAAGTAAAACGGTTAGTGGAAGCACTGAAGAAATGCATGGTGGAATTAGATGGCGGAATCGCTGCACTTGACAGTAAAATCAAGGAATTGTACAGTGCCCTAATCGGAACTCGGATGGCGTTGTTGGACATTCTAACCTATTCACTTTGATGCAGTGCAAACCCATTAAGGGTGTGTTTTATGAGCCCTAAATTTTTTCGCAGAACACTTAACTTTGTAATTACCGTACATCTATTGATAATGGGCAGATTTAATAGGGGTTTAGTGCTTAATAAGTTTTCTATGGATAGGATTAAATATGTCTGGAATATTCTTAGTAGTCACACAAAATAAATGGCTGTGATTTCAATCATTAACTTCCTAACTATTATAAAGACATCATTTTATGTGTTTACTTTTTTATATTTACTTAATCATATTTAAAAATTACTTTGATAGCTCACTGATTGCCACATATTAACACCAGATAAATGAAGTTTAACAATTTATTTGTTAATAGATAATAAAATTTAATATATTCTTTTAAGGATTCGTTTCATCTTCTTAACCTTTTGCTGTTGTGCTAGTCTATACTGATTGCCACATATTAACACCAGATAAATAAAGTTTAACAATTTATTTGTTAATAAATAATAAAATTTAATATATGCTTTTAAGGATTGGTTTCATCTTCTTAACCTTTTATTGCTGTGCTAATCTATACTGGAGTTAACTTTCACTAATGAGACGATAATCAAAATCGTTTTGGATATATCACTGGCTCTATTTCTCTTATTTACTTGTCCACCATATTTCTTTCTTTGTAAATTTTGTCCATATTTATCCTTTATGCAATATTCATCAGATTTAGCCTAATCCAACGTGACGTGATGGTGAACACTCTATATAATAATTATAATTAAAGTGAGTTTCCCAAAACTCTTAAAGAATGTGCAACTCTGATGCAATGCTTTACATCTATTGAAAAATAATTTATACTACTTTTAGTGGGTAGGATAATACATTTCAGTGATGATCATTCCACTCAAATTCTATATAAATATTTATAAAATTAAAATGAATAATAAATAAATATTTATTATTTATATTATTTTTGTTGAATAAATAAAATTAATATAAAATAATTAATAAATATTAATTTAATACTTAACATAAATTCCATATTTATGAAAAAAACCCTTAAAATGAATGTAATTTTTCCACATTCATTATATTATATTATTTAAATAATATAAACCATAAATACTAATACATGTTTTTGCCAATTATAACACAAATGATTTACCACATCATTAAAAAAAATATATATAAACTACAATTTAACAATACAGTGGAAATGAAAAAAATCTTCCAAACCCACTAAAACAATATACACAATAAATACTAGTATAACTTATCAACCACTTTATATATTATATTTATTATTCACCACATGATTCCAAAATATACCAACTAACTTAACTTTTAACTCAAACTCTGATTCCAAAATATACCAACTAACTTAACTTTTAACTCAAACTCTAATAGAACAATGTAAACTCATAATACTAATGTGATTATGTATTATATTCACTATTCAATTCCAAAATATACAAACTAACTTAACTTTTAACTCATAACACTAATGTAACAATGTAAACTCATAATACTAATATGACAATATACTATAGTAATGATTCATCACACCGTTTTTTAATTAAAAATATGCAAACTAACTTAGCTCACCATATTATATTAGCTAATATAACAATGTAAACTCATAATACTAATGTTATTATGACGATTTATTATATTAATGTAAATTAACTTAATTCACCATATTACATTAGCTAATGTAACAATGTAAACTTATATTATAGTTAATGTAACAATGTAAACTTATATTATTAATGTGACAATATACTATATTAATGATTCACCACACCATTTAATTAGAAATATGCAAACTAACTTAGCTCAATGTAATTTGGTAAAATAAATACAAATAATATATAATCAAATTTATAATTTAAATGATGTATTTTATAAAATATTAAATTTATCATTATAATTATAATGAATAGAAAAATATTTAAAATTTAAAATAATTATATAAATGCTTTTAAAATTTTTTAAAAACAATTTGTATTGATATTTTAGAGATAATTTTTTTTTTTTTTTAATTTCAAAAATTATATATAATGATTATTAGTATTTACTCATCTAATTTAGTAAAAGATTATTTAGAATTCTTTAAATTTTATTTTTGTATTAAAAAAATATTAATTTTTTTTTTCATCATAAAAAACATATTCTTAAGGGAGAATTATATAACCTAAGAAAAACAATCAACCCAAGAAGGAGATTGAAGAAAATCACAACTTGAGAGATAGGATTAAGGAGCTAGAAGAAAAACTAACCAACAATTTGACCCTTAGTAATTTAGAAAAAAAAAATGGATATCAAACCCATCAAAGAGGAAATGAAAATGGAAATGGACCATGACCATAGTAAAAGAGCCTTGAACCTCATAATTTTTGGTATAAAAGAACAAACACTAGCAATAGTAAAATAAGAATTAAAAAATAAATCACAAATTGAAAGCACTTACATCATAAAAGCAAAGAGGCTATGTAAAATAATTGATCATAAAGATAGGTTGATCTATATCAAAGTAAGTTGTAATGACCATAAATATAGCATACTCAGTAAATCTCCAAGCTTAAAAGGGTTAGGAATATTTATAAATGAAGACCTCATTCCCGAAGTCCAAGTTGAATTAAGGAATGAAGTACAAAAGGTAAAAGAATCCATGAAAAAAGGAAAATGAGTAATAATTAGAAATAAAAAATCTATTGTTAGGGATAGAGACTAGAAGGATAATAATAAATATGAATTTACAACACTGAGGATCCTTTTTTGGAACTATCGTGGCTTTCCAGGGTGTAAAGGTCCTATGATAAGTTGGATCCCAACGGATATTGATATTATTTGTCTAGTTGAAACTTGGGAACATGAAAAGTCTAAAGTCCCTAACATAGAAGGATTTGTCTTGTGGTTGGAATGGAACAAAAAATCCACCGTAGAGGGATAAGAGGCATAGCTTGTTATATTAGAAAGAATATTTCTCCTCACATTCAACTTCATAAGATCAAACCTCTCAATCGATACATTTGGATAGAAATTTCAGACACCAATGCTAAGAAGATGTATATATAAATTTTCTATTTTGCACCTATTAATTCTACTTTTTATAAGATTTAAACAATCTAGATAGAAATTGTCCCTATAATAGTTTAAAACAAGATATTTATAGTTTGCAAAATGAAGGTAATATCCTCATGCTAGGAGACTTTAATGCTAGGAATGCAACTAACCAAGCTACTCTTTTAAGCAATGATTCCAACCATAATCCTTTATAGCTAGAGGAAGACCTTGTTTTATCTAACAACTACAAAAGAAGCTCTGAAGACCTAATTGAGAACTTGTTTGGTACTAAGTTTGTCAAGCTATGTAGCTCTCAATACCTAATAATTTTCAATAGAGTAATGAAGTGGCCAAACTCCAACTAGATGACTTGTATTCATGGGCTAGGTAGTAGTGTCTTAGATTATGTGATATATGATAGATCCCCATTTCCAACCAAATAGTAACTTTTGACCTTTTAAATGACCATGAAACCGACTCTGATCATAGAAATTTAACCCTAACTCTAAACTTTGCCATGCACAAGAGCACAATTGAAGATAATTTTGATAATCAAAGGAAACTACGCTTTGACAAAAGTAAAGTTGACATTTTCTTAAAGGATTTAAATAGTGAATTACATCTCCTAAATTATAAGGACAACATTGAAGACCTCTATCGTAATTTTACAACTACCCTTTCCACTTCTATTAACAAGTTCTCTTTCGAGGTGTCCTATAAAAAGAATAATAGAATGACAACCCTTAGTATGATAAAAAATTTAAATTTTCTAGGAAATTCATTAGGGATGCTTTTAATGAGTCCTTAAAACTCGATAAGATCAATACATAAAATCCCTAATTAAAAGGAAAAATGTACTATATCAATAAAAGGAAAGAGCAACTTTCACAACTATTTAAGATGGATCCTAAGAAGTGTTGATATTATGGTAGCTGCGGGAGGTATTTACCTCCATGTGTAAACCTGACGAGAATAGAATATTCCAGGAAGCAAGAAGAAGCCCTAACTAGTTGGATAATAACCCTAGAAGACAAGTTGGCTCAAGGGAATGACTTGTATTAGGTTATTAGCCTCCAAGAGAAGAAATCGGCTAAAGGAAATATTATATACTAAAGAATTAGTACCCAGAATGAGAAGTTGACCCAGGCAGTCTGCCATAAATACTATAAATACAGGAGGTTAGTCTTCATTCCGACCAGTATTCTCAGAATTGTAGAAGCAACACTTGTGTGCACTGTAGTTGACCAGTTTGTGCGCAAGTTTGGAGGAGAGCTGCTGCAACTAGCATATTTCAGTTTTGTCTTGGACTCTCTCTTAGATATGGTTTGGACTCTTTGATCAGCTCTTGTTACTCTTGTTTGGTGCGCTATCCTTGGATAAAGGTGCACCACCTTTGTTTGGCTATCTAGCCTAGGGTTTTCTTCCGAAATGATTCTCTGTCAAGGTTAAGGTGCTCGGGGGTGGCTTTGGCCTATGGTTGGGTGAGAATAGTGATATTGTCTATGGTTAAATGAGCACATCCATTATATTCTAACAGGTTATGGGCCCACACCTCCTTCATTCAGTCTAACCACTGGAAGGGAGCATAGCCATAAGGATACTAAGCTCGTTGAAGAATTGCCGCTAGGGTTTCTAGCAGGAGAAGTTACTAAAGAACTGCCGCTAGGGTTACTAGCAAGTGCAGTTACAGAAACCCTAACCCTCTCGTTAAGGCACCTTAAGTGAAGGGATTGACCTAATTTTTAGATAGACTAGTGCACCCTAGCCTAACACATATCCTGGTACTCTCAACAAGCTAAGATGTCAAGTTTGAGTTTTTTTGGTCAAATCTAGGGTTGACCAAGTCAAAGCAGACATGAATTACTCTATGAAGTTAGAAAACAAGTTAGAAGGGACTTCTAACTTCAGAGCATGGAAGACAAGAATTTATCTCATCCTTGCCAAGAACAAAGTGTTGGATATCGTGAAAGGAAAGATTGTGGAACCAGAGTTTGAAGAAGGAAAAGAGAAGGAATTGCAGAACGTTGCAGTTATGGAGAAGTTCAAAGATAATGACATCAATTCCATGAGTATCATAGTGGATTCTATAAAAGACCATTTGATACCCTACATCTCCCATATTGATTCATCTAAGAAGATGTACGATGCCCTAACAAACCTCTTCTCAGTCAGAAACATTGAACAAGTAATGAGTTTGAAGAATGAGCTCCGTGACATGAAGATGAATGATGATGACATCATAACATCATACTTTGTGAGGATCTCTCAGTTAAGAGATCAACTATAAGCTATTGAAGAAATCATCTCAGAGAAGGAACTGGTAAATATAATACTCAATGGTCTTCCCAAGACATGGGATGCATTTGCCACAAGCATGAACACAAGGAAGGCGTATCCTACATTTGAAGAACTTTGGACTTTTTTTTCACAAGAAGAATCAAGGATCAGTGCAAAAGAGAAACCCCAAAAGAAATACGATGATCAAGCCTTCACAACAAAGTTCAAGAATTTTAGGAATAAAAGGAAGTTTGGCTCCAGGAAGAAACCAAATCAAGAGAAAGATATGTCAAGAATAAAATGATTCAATTGTCGAAAGTATGGTCACTACAAGAATCATTGTCAGGAGTTAAAGAAACAGAAGGAAACACACGAAGCATCAGTTGTCGAAGAAAGGGAACCCTCAAAGAAAGCCAAGCAGGACAAAACAAACTTCTTCTTCTAATACAAGGTAACAATACTCTTCATATTTCGTGTACTTACCATGTTTTCTGTAAATATCTTGCATATCTATTTCTTAGAAGATAAGATGTTCAAAGAGAAACTACACCTATGGAAGATCAACAAAATAAGGACTTTCTATCACAATGACTACAAGTCAGGCAATAGACATGAAAGGATGAAGTAAATCAACAACCCCTGGTAACAATTCATGTGGAAGTTATTACATAAGTAACAGTTGCAAGATAAGACGAAATCAAAATCAATCTTGAAGAAACCTAGAAGAAGTAAATACATAAAGAAGTCAACAATCAAGAGGAAATTGGAAAAAGATTTGTGACACTTTGCAGAAGGCAATAAGGATGCAGAGAGAAGCGTGGACTCTCCTAGATGAAGGGAGCCAATTATATATTTCCAAAATAAGAGCATGCATTCATGCATGAAGAAAGGATTAGGAGAGAGCTAATCCTAAATAATAGGATCCACTAAAGATGATGAAGTATCTATCCATGTTCCCATCAATGGTAGTAACCATGAAGAGAAACACGTGTTCAGTTTGACATTAGAAGAAGTCTTCTTCGAAAAGAAGCCTTAAAATATCCTTGGTTGTCCTTCCACATCCATGATCCTATGATGAAAGGAAGAAGTTGGAATCTTCAAGGCATGGAATCTATAAGAAAACTCCATGGACCCAAGAGCTAAAGAGAAACATGAAGAACATGAAGATTCCAAGAGAGTAAGAAAAGCTAGAACAACCAGTCATTATATCGAGAATCACAAGACTACCAGCTTGATATAAACCCTCTAGAAGCAATCAAGAAGAAGGAATGGAAGTTGTGATGAAGAACAATGTAAGGAAGACTTATGAATACAAGCATTGCGAGATCCAGAACTAGAAGTTCTCCCAGATGGAGGGAGAAGACTATGATGATTGCTTGTTCCAGTAAACCAGACATACCTCTACATGAGCCATTATGTCGTCCGCAATATCCATGGGTTGGAGTCTACATGAGATAAATGAAAAGACTATTCTCCAAAATAAATTGAACAAAAAGAGTATGTAGAGCAACCTCAAGTTTTTTAGGTATACCAGAAAGAAACCCCTGTATGCATATTAAAGAAGACAACTTGGTAAAGAACCTCCAATGCACAACAAAAGCGTGGTGAAATTTTTTCTATAACAGAGATATTGTATCAGAATGGTTACTCAGAAGCTCAGGATGATGGATTGCTAATCCATGAAAAACTCTCATGATGGCAGAAGAAGTACCACTTGGATATGTTCCAGTTTGATCCTTGCCACAATGTTATGAGCTAGAAGGAAACAGAGATGAATCCAACAATGATATACTTTATTGATCAGAGCTATATGAAGCCTTCAAAGAAAACCAGTGTCCCAGAAAGATCGAAGTACATTTGAGATCAAGTATTACATTCTCCGTGATGAAGTCCAGAAAGGAGAAAGTGGTTCTCCAATATATATCTCCACAGATGAGCAGATAAGCAAACATTTTTGGTAAAACTTCTATCCAAGATGAAAGAATTTGCGTACTCAAGATGGAGCTTGTGGAGACAACTTCCTTATTGAAAAAAGGAAGAGATGAATCCCAGGTTGGGAAGGAGCACTGATGTGTTATTGACTTATGGACAATCATTTTTCAGTTCGAAAAATGGTCCAGGATGAGTAGTTCCTTTCCAGCTCGGAAAGTGTTTTGAGATTTCTGACGGATAGGGATTTTTCTAGTTCGAAAAATGGTCTAGATCGAACGGTCATTTTCATAATGAAAATGGTTCGATGGATTGTTGATGTACCATAGACATAAATTACCCTTGTGATCAACATGGGGAATGGTCTAGGACAGTCTCTCTTCTTGACGATCACTCTCAGTAGTGGTCAAGAAGACTGGTCGGCCTTGCCGGACAATCATTCTTTCGAAGCTCACAATTGTGAGAATTTTCAAAGAATGGCCCGTTTTGGAGGTTGGTGTAGGACAGTCATTTCCTTAGGAAATGGTCTGGACAGTCATTCCCTAGGGCAGATTCATTCTCTCCAGGTTTCACTTTGTTTAGTATCGGAGGAATGGCCCAGATAGGTGAATGGTCTAGGTTCAACAATCAATAATAGGCATTCCCTAGGGCAGAATCATTCTCTCCGGGTTGCACTTTGTTTAGTGCCGGAGGAATGGCCCAGATAGGTGAATGGTCCAGGCTCATAAATAGGGACAATTATTCTCCCTTGCTTGAGAAGTATAGTCTAGATAGTTCATCATTGATGTTTTACCTTATGAGGGCAGATGCTCTTCGAGATCTCACATATGTGAGTGGAAGAATGGCTAAGATGATTTAGTTTATATCATAACAATGTTTTCTGTGCAGGTTGATATCAGATGTTATGATTGTTATGGAGACTGTGTGTCTTCAGACAATAGATGTATACTACTGTGGTGGATGTGTTCCACTGATTGTGACTATATGTCACTGATCAAGTATCTGTGTGCTACTTGGTGTGGCAGTGTACCACTGGATTGTAGTTGTGTACTACTATGGATAGACACAATTGTGTTCTATTGAATGAAATTGTTCTGATTGCCTTGAAAACCATTAGTAGTGTTGGAAATGATTATCAACTAGATGGATGATCAATGGACAGAGATTCCCCAGACGAAAAATGGTCCAGCACATTTATTCTTCTAGGACATATGTCCAGATTAGAATAATGGTTCTTGTGTCGCTCTGTGGAGTGAGTGACTTATCCAACATCATGTCTAATTACTCAGATGGAGTATGGTTTCGAGAGATGATACAGTTGATGACACTGATAGTGATGATGGTTCTTATGATCTAATCATGAGATAGTCTATACGACTATGTTGATGCTACCGGGTGAATGGTTTGTTTGTGCTCAATACCATTACCTTCAATACCTCCCTATATAGGAGAGAGTGTTGATACTATGGTAGTTGCGGGAGGTATTTACCTCCACGTGTAAACCCGACGAGAATAGAATATTCCGAGAAGCAAGAAGAAACCCTAACTAGTTGGATAATAACCCTAGAAGACAAGTCGGCTCAAGAGAATGACTTGTATTAGGTTATTAGCCTCCAAGAGAAGAAATGGGCTAAAGGAAAGATTATATACTAAAGAATTAGTACCTAGAATGAGAAGTCAGCCCAGACAATCTGCCAGAAATACTATAAATACATGAGGCCAATCTTCATTCTAGCCAGTATTCTCAGAACTGTAGAAGCAACACTAGTGTGCACTGTAGTTGGCTACTTTGTGCGCAAGTTTGGAGGAGAGTTGCTGTTGCAGTTGCTGCAACTAGCGGATTTTTTTTTTGGCTTGGAATCTCTCTTGGTTATGGTTTGGACTCTCTGACGAACTCTTGTTACTCTTGTTTGGTGCACTATCCTTGGAGGAAGGTGTGCCACCTTTGTTTGGCTATCTAGCCTAGGGTTTGCTTTCAGAATGATTCTCTATCAAGGTTAAGGTGCTCGGGGGTGGATTCAGCCTATGGTTGGGTGACAATAGTGATATTGTCTATGGTTAAACGAGCACATCCATTATATTCTAACAAGAAGTTCTCGAGGAAAAATCTAATCCGCAATACTAAAGAAAATAATATGATTCCCTTAAGGGACTATAATTATTACCTTAAAAGTATTTTCGAGCTCTCTAATGCCATGGAAACCATTCCTATTGTCCCTACAGAGGATGAAGTTTTTTATTTGGATGACATAGAGTTTAGGGTTAAGCAACTTGCAAATGGGAAAACTAATAACATTGAAGGATACAAAGCTAAAGTTTTTAAAATCATAGGGCCTATCATCATCCCTCACATACACAATCTCTTCAATTTAGCAGTCAAGCAGGGCTTCCCTAAAACCTGGACACAAAGCCTCATTGTTCCTATTTTTAAAAATAGGGATAGAAACATTCCCTCTAATTATAGGACCATTATGATTAGCCCGATTTTATCCAAGCTTTATTGAATTATTTTGGAAAAGAAGATTAGCCTTTGGCTAGAAAGTCACGATAAAAGAGATAAAGACTAGGTCGGGCTTAGGAGATATCATTCAACCGTATACCATCTTGTTACCTTTAGGATCATTGCAGAGGAGTTCCACAATACTAAAACCATATTTTTTTTTGTTTTTTTGACTTTAGAAAATCCTTTGACACGGTTCTCAGGAAAAACCTTTGGAATGAGTTGGAAGAGATAAAATTTCCTTTTGAGTTGAGGGATGTTTCAATAAGGATGTATGAGAACGTTATTTACAATTTTAAGAACACTGAGGGATGGTAGAAAGTGATTGACTGCAATATTGGAGTCAAGCAAGGTTGTCCCTTGTCTCCTACCATTTTTGGCATATACATTGACAAGTTAGAAGATTGCTTGGAAGAAGCAGGTTGTGTCAGAGCTACTCTCACTAGTATAGTCATCAATTTTCTTCTTTATGCCGATGATATCATTCTTATGGAGAGGATTCCCCATGATCTTGAAAACCAACTAAGAATCCTCAAAGAGTTTTGTTCTAATATGGATATGATTGTTGATACTGACAATACTAAGGTCATGATCATTAAATCCAATAAGAACACTTATGATACTTTCGTATATGACAACAAAAACTTGGAGGAAGTGACTTCATACAAATATCTCGGAATTGATATTCACCACAATCTCAATTGGAGTCATATCATTGAGAAGAGGGTTATTGAGGGATGGAAATCTTATTACGAACTTGAAAACAATTGTAAATCAACCAATCTTTGGATATGGGATACAAAGAAACTCCTCTTTGATACACTTTTTACGTTTGTTATTCTTTATGGATGTGAAGTTTGGGGATGTATTATCTCTCATGAATTCTGGAGAAATATAGAGAAAATACAAAATAATTTTATAACCTATAATCTCAAAATTAAAGGAAATACTCCCTATTCTATCCTCCTCTTAGAGGCAAACCTTTCCCCCATTAAGAGCATGGTTATGACTATATACCTAATGTATAAGAACAAGTTAAATAACATGGAAGAGAAGAGGATTCCTAAAATTGGTTCAAAATCTAGTCGTAACCACCATCGACTCAAACAAGTATAGAATAAAGATGCCCAGTCTTGGCTAATTTATTGGGGAATCATGGAAGACACCATTTTATAGAATAAGGATACTATTAAAAATATAATCAAATATGAATTTTAGGAGAAAATGTGGTGTGAAAAAGAGTTAGAGGAAAAAATAAAATTAAGGTATTATAAGGATGTAATCAATCCTAATCTATAAGATCAAAATTACTCTTTGTTTTGACAAGTGTAAAGAAAAAAATAAGCATTTCTAAGATAAGAACAAATTCTCACGAGCTCCATAGTGAAACTAGGCGTTGGTCAATTGCTAAAATTCCTTGGGATGAAACAGTGTGTCACCTTTGTGACACTAAGAAGGTTGAAGATGAAAAACACTTTCTCTTAGATTGTCCAACCTGTACCTATATTATATCTCAATTTCAAAATATTTGTCACACTACCAACCTTATTAACCTTTTAACTCAACAAAACTATGGTGATATTGGAAAGCTTCTCTTAATGCTTTTCGAGCATAGAAAAAAAATTCTAAATAATTGCAAGTAATCCCTTACCCTCTTAAGATCCAAGGAACCAATTCGGTCTCTATGGACGTTAATCATCATGATCATCATCATCATCATCATCATCATCAATCAATAAATTATATAAACAAAAACTATAACAACCCACTCATCAAGTTTATTAGGTACATAGTACTTTACAATTTCACGGATATTATGATCTATAAATCATAGATTAAGAGATTATATTAATCCTAAGTGTTCACACTTTTATAACTCATAAATTAAGAGGTTATTAATCCAAGTGGTCACACTTTTATGACTCATAAATTAAGAGATTCTATTAATTAATTCAAGTGGTTACACAATTTTGAAAATAATATTTTTTTGGTTTATATATATATATATATATATAATTAAGTAAATATTATAATTGTTAATATTTAATAATTTGTAATGATTTAATGAAATGGTTGAAATATAATTATATGACTGGTATTCATAGACTTACACTCATGTAGTAGATTAAATGTTATATTTGAGATCACTATATATACAACTAAATTGTTATCTTTGACATATTAAATGATCATGAACTTGATTTAGATCACATTGATCCTTAATCTTAACTCTAAATTTTGTTGTGGATAAAAGTTTCATAGAAGAAAAATATAATAAAGAAAATCTCCTTGATCTTTGACAAAAATAAAGTCGATATTTTTCTAAAGGATTTAAATGAATTAAATATCTTGATAAGTATCAACAATATTTAAGACTAATAGTGTTACACCAACACTCTTAAACTTGTATAAACCATCCTAGATCCATATTAACTTTGAATCTATCTACAGTGAGAGGGATCAAATCCCTTGAGGTTCAAACCTTTCCTCAAGTTTCATTGTTGAAGTGAAAATCATTTTTACTCTGAAAAAAGGTTTTCACCTCAAGGGAATTGTTCCCTCTTGGATCTTAATACATCTAGAGTTAAGATGGAACTAGGTTGGTTCTAGTTGTGGGAAACTGAGTCAATATTTTAGATGATCATCATTATGTATATGTTTTGAATGAATTTGATCTTTTAAAATTTACTAAGTATCAACTATAATCTAGAGAGTATTATCAAGTAGGCCACCTCAAAGTTCCATGAAGAATAAAGTGAAGAGTAATAAAGTAACAATGTTCAATGATGAAGATGAAGAAGGTGAATACCAAGAAAGTAATTGGTTACACATAATAAATAACACATAGGTTACAAAATGATATTCTCAATCTATCTTTTTCAACTTTTCTTATAGTCGTTCCTATTATTTTTTTCATCTTTTCATATCAATCATATGAGAATAGAGGTTGAAATAAAATACCATTCAAACCGATAACTAAATATATTGGAGTAAATATCAAACCCCGCATCTCTTTATTTCTAATATCAATAGTTTCTTTTTCCATTATCAATCCTTGTGACTTCATGAAGCCTCAATAAGAAGCCCACTAATGAAACCGATAGAAGGTGGCCAACATAAATAATACATATATAGAGATTGAGGAAATGTTAACAAATGAGAAGTCTAACATCTATGGGTGTACTTGGGATTCCAGGAGACTACCCTAGCCTTTTGGTTTTGACTTGATAAGCTAAGAATTCCAATTTCATATGATGTTTTGTTGTGGATGCTTAGGTACCCAAGTGTAGTAGAAGATGCAAAATTGGAACTTGTGTGACCTCTTGGTTTAGATTATCCCCATTTGAAACTCTATAGTTGGAGGTGTTGGAATCATGTGACCTTTTGGTTTATGATTCAAGTTCTATTATCTTGTGATTTGGAGTTCAAGTGAGCCTTTGTCTTTAATTCTTTTTCTGTGATCATAATCTCAAACCATCTAATTGATTAGTTATTTTCTACCTCACTACTAAAATATTTTATTTGGCATAATGGTTCCCCTACAATTGTATCTAATCAATCATCTCAAAATAGTGAGATAAGATTTTTCATGTAGCCTTTATCCAATGTACAAACATTGAAAACAATGCACAAAACATAATAATCGATTTTATCTAATGTACAAATGTCAAAATCAAGAAACAAAAAATTTAGAAAAAGTTATATATTGACTTTATGTACACTGAAATCTATGCAATTTATGAAATCAATGTACTTGGGATTTTGGCAGACTTCCCAAACCTTTGGGTTTTGAATTGATCATTTTTCTATTTAAAATTCATGTGACCTTTTGTTGTGGATTCTTAGGCACCCAAATGCAACAAAAGTTGAAAATGTGGGACTTATTGGACCTTTTGGCTCAAATTCTCACCATCTAAGACCCTACAGTTGGAGATGTTGGAATCATGTGACCTTTTGGTTCTTGATTTTAGTTCTATTAACTTGTTATTTGGAGCTCATATGAACCTTTTCCTTTAATTATTTTTCTATTATCATGATGTCACACCATCTAATTAATCAATTATTCGTTTCTCAATACTAAGTTATTTTACTACGAAAAATAATTTCCCTATAATTATATCTAATCAATCATTTCAAAATATCATTGATAAGATGTTTTACATGTAGCCTTTATCCAATATACAAAAACTGAAATCAATGCATAAATTAGAATAATCAAATTTATCCAGTGTACAAACACTCAATTCAATTAATAAAACAAAATAATCAAATTTATGTACTATACAAACACTAAAATCAATGTAGTGAACACTTTAGTTGAAAATCATTGACTTTACAAACATTCAAATCTATGCAATTGATCTAGATTATTTTGAGAACGATATGAAGGCATAAATATAACAAATATATAACAAGGAAATACACAGATATATGGCACAAAACACAGTAATACAATGAAACTCAGATTCTATTAATGATAGTTTGAAAATACAAAACACTGTAAAATGAAAAAGCACACAATCTAGCCATAATGGTGGTATCTTAGCTTTGAGAAGATATGTGTCAGCTACACTCATTCACAAGAATATGATTACAATAAGGATCCAAAGGCATAGATAAGAGATATGTCGACTACACTCATTCGCAATAAACTGATTACAATGAGGCTCCAAAGGCCTTTTTAACACAAAGCATAATTGAAAAAACCCTAAACATCAAAAACCCTAACCTCGGGAGATGAAATGCAAAAACGTTTGTGGGCCTCGATGGTTAGGGACATAACCCCTCACGTAGGCAGAATAATATATTTCCATTTAATAAAGGTCAATATTAATAAGGCCTAGCAATAAGGAAGAATAAGTCCAATGTAAGAGGACCTAATAGAATCTTCTGCTTCTAGAAGGATCTTTCTCTAGATGTTTCTTTTGATAGACATATTTAGTATAAATAGGAGTCAAGGGTATGAAGTCGGGGGTATGGTTCTTTTGGATCTTCCATCTACCCTCTCAACACCAAATTTTCCTGAAACAATCTAAATGTGCTTTTGGCGCCTCAGAAGTCGAGTACTTGGGTCATCTTGTTGGCAAGGACGACGTCAGGGTGGATCTTAAAAATATTGAAGCTATGCAAGATTGGACTCTCCTAAAGACTCTCAAAATCTTACGGGGATTTCTAGGTTTAACAGGTTATTATCGCAAGTTTGTTAAGAATTATGGAAAGATTGCGACACCTCTCATTGCACTCCTTAAAAATAATTCTTTCACTTGAACTCTTGCAGCTACTCAGGTTTTTCAAACCTTGAAGATGGCCATGTGCACCACTCCAGTCCTGGCCCTTCCTGATTTCACAAATACCTTTGTTCTGGAATGTGATGCTTCCAGGAAAGGAATTGGCACTTTCCTTATGCAAGAGGGTCGACCTTTGGCCTTTACCAACAAACAACTGTCCGAGAGAAATTTGGGAAAATCAATCTATGAATGTTGGATATTCTACATGTTGTGGATCTTTGGCACCCTTATCTATTGGGGAAATGCTTCCAAATTAAGACAGATAATCAAAGCCTCAATACTTTCTGGAACAATTCCTTTCCTCCCCCAAGCAACAAAAATGGGTGACTAAGCTCTTTGGATATGATTATGAGATCATTTACAAGAAAGGAAAATACAATGTGGTTGTTGATGCACTTTCCAGAAAATATGAAGATGAAGGGTCTCTTTTTTCTCTCTCTTTCATTGTACCAGATTGGCTCCATGTTGTTCACCAGGAATGTCTACAATATCTCATAAGTTTGCATCTGATACAACAATTGCAATCCAATTCTCCAGTTTCCCCCAAGTATTCTTGGCTCAATGATGAGCTTCAATACAAAGGTCATTTGTATTTAAGTAAACAATCAAAACTTAAATCCATGGTATTTTATGAGCTTCATGCTACACCCATAGCTGGGCACTCCGGGTTTACCAAAACCTATGACCGGGTCAAATGTTCTTTTTTCTGGGAGGGTATGAAACATGAAGTTCATAATTTTGTGGTTGAATGTGATGTGTGTCAATGCAACAAGGGAGAAACAATAAAATCTCCTAGAACAATACAACCGCTTCCGATTCCACTTGCTATTTGGCGGGATATCTCTATGGATTTCATTGTAGGCTTACCTAAATCGGGAAATAAAACAATCATCATGGTGGTAGTTGATAATATTTCCAAGTATGCTCATTTCTGTGCTCTTCAACAACCATTTACAACATCTATTGTGTCTCAAATTTTCATGGATAAGGTCTTCAAGCTTCATGGCATGCCGCATTATATTGTTTATGATCGCAACCCAACTTTCACCATCAATTTTTGGAAAGAACTGTTCAAGATACAAGGCACCCAATTTCATCTCAGCACAACTTATCATCCCCAGACTGATGGTCAAACGAAATTTGTCAATAAATGTTTGGAAACATATTTGAGGTGTTTTTCATCGGAAAGGCAGAATCAGTGGGATAAATGGTTACCACTAGCTGAATGGTGGTACAACACTTCGTACCATACAACTACGTGCATGATTTATTTTGAAGCGATATATGGAAAAAATCCACCTTCGGTTTTCTCATATTTTCCAGGTGCCTCGAAGGTCCAGGTGGTTGACCAAATGCTTTTACAGTTCGAGAGGCTATTCTCCGTACCCTCAAAGAGAATTTGGTCATGGCCTAGAATCGCATGAAGCAACAAGTAGATCAAGGTCTCTTTGAATGTGAATTTGCAGAAGGGAATTAGGTGTTTCTTCGACTGCAACCTTACAAGAAAATTTCCTTCAAGGATGACCATTTTCAGAAACTGGCACCCTAATTTTATGGTCCTCATACCATTCTCAAGCATGTGGGATAGGTGCCAAACTAAAACCACCCTTCCTGAGTTGGAAAAAGAAGGCTCCATTTGGCTACAACCACAAGCAATTTTGGACCAGTGTGAGCGTTAACTATGTCAACGAACCATCAAGGAAGTGTTAGTCCAGTGGTAAGATACAACTCCTACTGATGCCACTTGGGAACCAACTAGCATTCTACAACAGTTTCCCCATCTCAATCCTTGAGGACAAGACTGTTTTTTTAAGGGGGGGGACATGTTAGGGACCTAACCTCTCACAATTGTAGAATAATATATTTCCATGTAATAAAGGTCAATATTAATAAGGCCTAGAAATAAGGAAGAATAAGTCCAATGTAAGAAGACCTAATAGAATCTTCTGCTTCTAGAAGGATCTTCCTCTAGATGGATCTTTTGATAGATATATTTAGTATAAATAGGATTCGAGGGTATGAGAACTTTTGTCTTGGATATTATTGTAACAAATCTCTACTCAACTAGAGGTTGCCCCCTTGAAGAGGGAAGTGAAGATTTCTCTCAGTAATCAAAGTGTTCTTTCTAGTATTGTTCTAGCATCATTATGATATTATTGTGGTGTTATTCGGGTTATATTGTTGTTCATCTGCCATTTCTAGCTATTTATTTTTGTTCTGCATATTTTTATTATTTGGAATATTACAGGGTAGTTGATACATCAACTTTACGAGGGCGTAACTTTTGCATATAATCTATGTTTGTGGTTCTCAATACCTCATCAAAAAGGTCTAGTTAAGGAGTACACATTCCGTTCTTCCCAAACTATTCCTTTGGTTATTGTTTAGGTGTTGTCGTTCCCAGGAAACAATGTTTAAGGCCTCAAAATGGCCTTGGAAGTTTAGGACCCGAAAACATGTAGAAAAACTGCCAAAATGGAAAACTATGCTTTGATCCAGTGGAATAGGTGGGTGGCAACCAATGTCCACATGGATCAACAATATACTAAAATCAATATACTTAGGATTCCATGTGACTACCCTATCCTTTGGGTTTTTATTTGATCGACTTGGTATTTTGAATTCATGTGACCTTTTTTGTGGATTCTTAGGCACCCATGCTTAGCATAAGCTAGATAAATGGGACTTACATGGTTTCCTACTTCAAATTATCACCATTTGGGCCTTTCCATTTGAAGATGTTGGAAATATCTCACCCTTTTCTTCATGATTCTAGTTCTACCAACTTGCCATCTTTTCATTTGGAGTTGATGTGTGATTTGAACCTTTTCCTTTAATTATTTTTCTCTAATCATGATCTCAGACCATCTACTTTGTATTGAATTATAGCACTTCACTCCCTACTACATTGAATGACTACATTATTTATCCTCTTCTCAAGGATGGGGATCTACCCATACTATTCCAAGTGAATTAATAGAATATGAAAATTAAGGATTCAACACATATATAGAGAGTTTGAATGTATGCATTTAATAAATATTAGAAATGGTTGTTTTCTACACATATCAACACATGTATGTGTGAACAATATTCTTAAGATATATTTATTTTTGATTTTCCATTAGTAGATCATTAATCATTATAAGTTTTTCAAATCCTTTTCAATTCTAACTGTAAATTTGAATCTTAATTAATCAATAAGGTAATTTGACATATATATTTTCACTATTCTCACTATTTTCTATATGTCTCATTCTCACTTCATATAACATATTGTTATAAATCTTTACGACATAATTAACTTCTTTTTAATCAACTTAACATGTATGCAATTTAAATAATAAAAATATATTGAAAAATCACTTTTTTTTTTAATATAGTTAATCGTTGTAATCCATATGATGAGTAGTAGTTGTATGGAATGATATCTATTAAATGATCAAAGGAATTGCTAACTTATATCCTCTATACATTTCATGCCCTACTAATATAAATAACATTATAGTTGCTTGATAGAGGATCACAATGGTAAGAAGCCTCTTAACTTTCCCTTATTTCCATTTTTGGTGCAGATCCACATAAATCTAGTTGTATAGCTTGCCAAGTCTCTTTCCTTGGGCCACATAGTCTCCTTCCTTTCCATGTCTGTTAACATTTCTAGAATTAGGCCACACATGAATCTCCTTCCTTTCCTCGCCTGGTAACATTTGTAGAATCAAGCCATGGTTGGAGTCCCAGGACTGACTAGATGGAATGTTGAGGATATGTATTGACTATAGACAACTATATAAAGCCACTATGAAGAAAAAATACCCTCTACCCAGAATTGATGACCTCTTTGATCAACTAAGAGGAGAAAATACATTTTCAAAGATATATTTGAGATCAATATATTGCCAAGTGATGATCAAGGAAAAAGACATCAGTAGGACAAATTTCACAACCATGTATGGGAAGTATGAATTTATAGTTGTGCCATTTGGTCTGACCAATACACCAACTATATTTATGTTCTTGATGAATGACATGTTTATAAACTATCTAAATAAGTTTTTCATTGTGTTGTTGGATGACATACTTATTTATTCCAAGTCAGAGGAAGAACATGTGTATCATTTTGTTAGGTTCCTAACCTGCACATAGGTAGAAAAACATATTCGGATGTAATAAAGGTCAATATTAATAAGGCCTTGCAATAAAATAGAATTAGTCGAATGTAAGAAGACCTAATAGAAGCTTCTGCTTTTAGAAGGATCTTCCTCTAGATTCTTCTTTTGATAGACATATTTAGTATAAATAGGAGCCGAGGGTATGAGAACCCTAGCTTGGATATTATTGTAATAGAGCTCTGCTCAACTAGAGGTTGCCCCCTTGAAGAGGCTCGTGAAATTTTCTTTTAGAATCAAAGTGTTATTTCTTCTGTTATTCTTATATCATTTCGGTGCTATTGTGGTGATTGTTCTGGTTATATTGCTGTTATTCTGCCATTTCTACCATTTTATTTCTATTCTGCATACTTTTTATATCTGGTATATTACAAGTGGTATCAGAGCACTTTCCTTGGCAGAAATTGTGGGTAATTTTTTTTCAGGGTTGAGACGTATTTCGTCGTCTTTAAGCCACAGAGATATGTCGTTACGCGCATAAAACTGCGGTTGAGGAATTCATACACGCAGGAAATACAAGTGGTTCTTAAGCGCACATCTATTGGCCACCCTTGTAACCCCTGTTGGTACCCCTTTGAGTGGTAGCGCATCAGACAACACCTATGTACGGATCGGCCTAGATTTCTTGAAGCCCTCTTTAGATAAACTGATCAATCGCTTGACTTCTATAGTGCCACCGAGAACAACACTCGAGAATATACTCTCTAGTACCTGGGTAGTCAGGTAGTATGGCTAAGAGTATGATCTATCTTGCTTAGTTAGTGCCCTGACATATTGGGCTGAGTACTACTGTTGGACCCTGCATGTATATCAGAGAGCTATAGCACAGGGAAAACCCTTGTTTGTAGAACCCTTGAATACCTAACCCTTGGGGACAGAAACATAAACAAATTAAAACAGACAAGATCTATTGCCATGCAACTGTGCTCGAGTTTCCAAGTAACTAAACTTTTCTTCCTGGTTAAGCATTTGGGCATTTCATCACTGCAGTATTCTTCAGACCAGAGTATAACTCCGCAAGTGTAAAAAAAAAAAAAAGTCTGGAAATGTTTTCACCATTATTTGAGACCTATTCCATTGGATTCATCTCTTCACCCTTATCACATTCATACATACCATTTTTCGGCAACATTTTTGACCCCACCCACCCCTTTTTGGTTCCCTCATCCTCATGGCTCATACCCGCAACCAAGACTTGGAAGCTAGCTTCAATACCTTGCAATCTAGTCTCATCAAGACCCAACAAGAAGTGAAACAACTCAGTGCCAATGTTGCTACCATCAATACAACCATGTAGTCCTCAATGGAGGAAATCAAACAAGACCTGACCACCCAACTTGAATATGTATTTTCGTCACTCTGCACCAAGATTCATATCCCTATAGATAACCCTTCCTCTGACTCACCCCCACATACTGAAGGTGAACATTCCTCTCATTCCCATAACTTTCAGCACCATCTTCAACATGACCTATGCCATCCGCGGGTGGATGTGACCAAATTTGATGGATCGAACCCCACTGGTTGGGTAACCCAAATGGAACATTATTTCTCTTTATACGACATTACAGATGACTTGACCAAACTCCGGTATGGTGTTCTCCATCTAGATCAAGAACGTTGGCAATGGTGGCAATGAAGAAAAACTTCCCGTCAAGGGTATATTGCTTGGACATAGTTTGTGGTAGAGCTTTATGAACGCTTTGACACTGACACCAACCATTTGGGCCGTTTGACAAAGTTGAAAAAATCAGGAACAGTGGAAGACTTTATAGATGCCTTTGAGTGCCTGGCTTTTCAGACAGAGGGCATGTCTGATGCCTTTTTCCAAGAGTGTTTTATCAGTGGCCTCAAGGATGAGATTCGGGCCCATGTCGTCATGTCTCGGCCTCAGAGTTGGGTGGAGGATACTAAAAGAGATAAAGAAGCACAACAAGTTGTATCTTCTCAAAACTGGAAACCCGCCTTTATCACTCTCCCTAAACCAGTAAATCCCATTACTCCCTCCGCTCCACTAAAGATCCAAAAATTGACTAGGGATGAAATGGCTGAATGCCAACTCAAAGGCCTTTGTTATAATTGTGATGACAAATATTTCCCAGGCCACAAGTGTAAGGAAAAAAATCTTTTTATGGCCATCTTTGAGGATATTTTAGAAGAGGACGTTGAAACTCCCCTTATGTCTGAGTCACATGAAGCCACTGACATAACCCCTCCCTCAGACCCTCCCAAAGTAGAACCGGTCATTTCCCTCAATGCTCTCACTGGCTTCTCTGCTCCCCTAACCCTCAAGCTAATCGGTTACATCAAGCATCAGAAGGTCATCATTCTGGTTGATAGTGGAATCACCCATAATTTTATTCATCACCACATTGCCCAAGAAACTCATTGCTACATCCATGCCGTCAATATTTTCCAAATCATGATTGCCAATGGTGGCTCCATGAAATGTGGAGGGCGTTGTGAAAATGTGCGTCTCCAAATTGGTGAGTACCACCTGAAATCTCATATGTTTGCTATCAACATGGGCAGTTGTGACATTGTGTTGGGTGCAGACTGGCTAAGGACTTTGGGTCCCATTCTCATGGATTTCAAGGAATTAACTGTACAATCTGACCAGGAGGGCCACCAATATAATTTCCAAGGCATCACCACCGGTTCACTTGAGATCATTAGTTCCCATTGCATGGAAAAGATGCTCAAGAAAGGTCATTCTGGTGTTATTTCCCAACTCCATGCCATACAAGCAACATAGACACCCTTAGTGCCGCAAGACCTCCAAGCCATCCTTTTTAAACATCAAGTGGTTTTTTATCGTGACCCAGCTTTCACAAGCAATTTTTGGCAATAACTGTTCAAGATACAAGACACCCAATTGCATCTCAACACATCTTATCATCCCCATACTGATGGTCAAACGGAAGTTGTCAACAGGTGTTTGGAAACATATTTGAGGTGTTTTTCCTTGGAAAAGAAAAATCAGTGGGCTCAATGGTTATCCCTAGCTGAATGGTGGTACAACACTTCATACCATACAGCTACACACATGACTCCTTTTGAAGTGGTATATGGATAGAAGCCACCTTCAGTTCTCTCATACCTACCGGGTGTCTCGAAGGTCCAGGCGGTTGACCAAACACTTATAGTTCGAGAGGCTATTATCCATACCCTCAAAGAGAATTTGGTCATGGAACATAATCGAATGAAGCAAAAAGCAGATCAAGGTCGCTCTGAATGTCAATTTGCAGAAGGGGATCAGGTGTTTCTTCAACTGCAACCTTACAAGAAAAACTCCCTCAAGGATGACCATTGTCAGAAGCTAGCGCCCAAATTTTATGGTCCTTATACCGTTCTCAAGAATGTGGGATAGGTGGCCTATTAGTTAGTTTTTCTTAGTCATTCAAAGCTACATCCTATTTTTCATGTTTCATGCTTAAAGAAGGTGATTGGAACTAAGTGCCAAATTCAAACCAACCTTCCCGAGTTAGCCAAAGAAGGATCCATTTGGCTACAACCACAAGCATTTTTGGACCAACGTGAGCGTTACTTGCGTCAGAGAACCATCAAGGAAGTGTTAGTCCAGTGGAAAGATACAACTCTAGCAGATGCCACTTGGGAACCAACTACCATTTTGCAACAATTTCTGCATCTCAAGCCTTGAGGACAAGGCTATTTTTAAGAGGGAGGACATGTTAGGGTCCTAACCCGCACATAGGTAGACCAATACATTCAGATTTAATAAAGGTCAATATTAATAAGGCCTTGCAATAAAATAGAATAAGTCGAATGTAAGAAGACCTAATAGAAGCTTCCGCTTCTAGAAGGATCTTCCTCTAGATGCTTCTTTTGATAGAAATATTTAGTATAAATAGGAGACGAGGGTATGAGAACCCTATCTTGGATATTATTGTAATATAGCTCTGCTCAATTGAAGGTTTCCCCCTCAAAGAGGCCCGTGAACTTTGCTTTCAGAATCAAAGTGCTATTTCTATTGTTATTCTTATATCATTTCATTGCTATTGTGGTGATTGTTCTGGCTATATTGCTGTTATTCTGCCATTTCTAGCATTTTATTTATGTTCTGCATACTTTTTATATATGGTATATTACACATTTGAGATTGGTACTGCAAGTACAAAGGGAGCATCAATTGTATGCCAAGATAAGAAAGTGATTTTTTTACCAAGAGAAGATCCATTATTTGGGGCACATCATTTCAGAGGAAGGTATAACAATATATCCATAAAATATTGATGACATTAGGGGATGATGAACACCAAAGGGTGTTTAATAAGTTAGATATTTTATGGGATTAGTCAAATACTACAAGAGGTTTATAGTAGGTTTCTCTAAGATTTATCATCCCATCATTTCTTTTTAAGCCTCAATTTTGTCACATTTTTGCAATGCTAGAGATTCCCTTTTGCACCTACAACACTCACTCAACTCCATCATTTTGTAGCTTTCACTACCATACTTACCCCGACATTAAGGTATATATTTAAGAAGCTCTATCAGGTAATCAATTGATGATTTTAATATATTTCCAAATGATTTAATGATTTTTTAGATTATATATACATATACATATATATTGGGATCTCAATTGGGTGTTGGAATTGTAATGGTATCTTTTGGCTCTCTCCAAGCTCGATTTACAATGCTCTCAAACCATCAGATATTCTCTTTCTGACCTATACCTACACGAGCCTCGCCAAGACCAACCCGAACTATCCAAGATATCATTCCTTATTAGTATGTTGATAGAAGACCCGAAGCTTTAACCGTGTCTATGGTTTAGGAAGTGTGGCTTGCTTGATTCGAGATTCTCTCCGATGTAGAGTTACCATGATGGCGACAAATGAGTTTTCTAGATTCATGTGGGTTAAGATCTGTAGCATGCCCCCACCATTCCCGGGACATATACATTGCAATATGTTACTTTCCTCCTTCATCCTTAGGGTTTGCGCTACAAATGGATTCAAACAAGGACCCTACTCACAACTAGTGGAATTGACAAAAATTTGTGAACAATTCAGAATTCTGTAGCACCCCTGCTACCAGATTTCCTATAGCGGGCAGTTTCCACGAACTGTTTTTCCACGTCATTTGCAAGAAGGTACGGACAATTGTTTTTTAGTGGATGATATTAGGACTCTTGACCCAACCAAGCAATGAAAATATGCAAATGAAAAATCTTTCAATTCAGTGAAGGATAGATATGGGAGGGATATAGTTTTTCCTTTTCTTTGCCAATTTTAGAAATAGATCCTCAAATACATGAAGCAACAAAGAAGAAAAAATCATCTAACACCAACCAATGCTTCTAATGCACTTGAACATTAATGCTTCAAAAGAAAACTAAGCATGCAACAAAATCGTTTTTGGATTTTTAATGTTTTTTCCAATTTGCAATGTAAACAATTATCGATATCAACAAGAAGGACAAATGCGAAAAGGGAACCCCAAAAAAACAACAAGAAAAATGATTATAGCATATTATTTATAAGGATGGATCAATCTATTCTAATGTCACTACAGGGATCACACCCAAAGACTTTCCTAGGAGGGTAGATCTACTGATGAACAAAATTCATAGAAGGGTAAACACACAATCAATGATGCAAACAACTAGATCTCTTCATATATGTTGGATTCTCGACCCAACTCCATTGAAAATATCATACAACAAGAGAAACTATCCAAGAAATGACAAACAATTCACACAAATGCTTTCAATGGAAACTTTAAAAAATATCTATGTGATAGTAACACATTGAAATAGAGGAAAAACCAGACCAAAATATATTGTTGTAGAACCCCACACACTCAGAGGAGGTCCTAATATGAAAAATCTGGGTTTTTTACTACAAAATGGCAGTTTTGATAGGGCCTTGTGGGACACAGGCTAGTCAACAAGCAAGGGTGCCTCACAGGACACTTGCAATGAAACATGTGAGGCCTGCAAAAAGTTTCCTTATTAAGAAAAGGGGGTTTGTTCCAGATCTTCTAGATCTAGATTAGATCTCTTAGATCTATAGGTTTTGAGCTCTGAATCAATGAATGGAAGACAATGAAATGAAAATCACAAAACAAAGGAAGAGGTAGGAAAATAGACTCAATTAGAGGAGAGTTCTCCCCAGTATGGTCACCAATTTGTTATGGGATTTTTTCTCACAGGGATCTCATTGAGAAGATAAATAAGATATCCCTAGGATTGGCCTAGAAATCCTAGATAGGAATGGGAGATATTTCCTATGGTTCTCCTAGAAATAAGTAATAAGATCACACACAAGGAGTTGGGAGAATGAATTACTTTTTTCTTGAAGGTTTTCCTTAGCACGTCCTGGCTGCTGCATTATTAAAGTTCCACCTACAATTTCTACAACCTGCTCCCTACACACCAAAGAAAAAACAATACCATTCTACACTTCTTCCTAGTGTTAGAATCCTAGGTCTAGCTTGGATCTACCCTGATCTATAGTCTACAAGATCAAATATGAATATTCATGTATCAAAGACAAACATTCAAGGGGAAAACCAAATGATCTATTAATGGAACACAAGAACATTAGATCAATACATACCTCAAGTGATTATGAAATATCCTTTAGTCTCCTTGCTCATTGCCTCTCCTAGCAGCTCCTTGATCAGGTTAGGCTCCTTCCTCCCATTTTCCCAAGGGTTACATTTTTCTATAGCTCTTGGAGGAGGCTTGGGAGAGGCTTCTAGATATTCTAGAGGCCACTAGAGACTCAAATGATGTGATTTCCTATGCCTTTGACATGAATATCCAACTCATACTTCACCTATCACCTCTTAACTCCTCAATTCTAGAAGTCTGTTAGTTCCTCGCTTGATGATACACTAGTGTCTAGTGAGGGCCTCACTTATTTTCGACTAGGTGACATGTAAGGATGCCAATAAGGACTAAAAAAGGGTTCAATCCTTAGGAAAAATATGTATTTCGGATTCTATCCTCTGATGGCTTCTTCTTGTTCGACAACACATGTATTCCAACAGAGGATGAACACCTTTAGTAACCACTCACACAACTAGATCAAAGATAAACACACCAATGTTTTGACGTGGCAAAAACCCTATGGGGAAACATCCATGAATCCAACCAACTCGACCACTTGAAGCAATTTATTAATGAAAAAGAAAAATATTACAAAGAGATTTTACAAGAGAGTTTCTCACAATCGATCATCGGAAAATGACCCTCCATGCTCTTTAAATAGAGATCATGGACCAATCGGGTGTTAAGCCACATTTCAATGATCATTAAGAGTGAGGAGAATATGAAACATCAGATCACTCTATGTCGGTAACATATCGTAACTGCCAGATTTCCTAACTACAAATTCATACTAATGCATACTAAAGAAACACACTTTTACCTAACAACACATTAGACCAAGTAGATCTTAACTAACTCCTAAGTGTCTAAATATCCTAACATCCCCCCTTAAGAACAACTTGGGATAGGATTGAAGGATTTACAACAGTGACAAAATAGGAGAAGGAAGGAGGCATTAGATCCTATCCCCCCTTAATGACAACTTCCTAAACTCCTAACATAGTTCGAAGTTTGGAAAACTTCGCTTCTATAAGAGACTTTGTGAAAATTTCTACAACTTGATGTTTTGTAGGGAAAAAGAGAACTTCAATAACTTGATCATGAATGAGCTTTCTGATGAAGTGCATGTGTAGCTCAATGTGTTTTCTGCATTGATGTTGAAATGGGTCTTTGGCGAGCTTGATGGCACTCTGATTTTTGCACCAAAGGCTGGTCAGATGCTACTAATGGAATCCAAAATTTGAAAGGATCTGTCGTAGCCAAAATGCTTCCTGACTTGCATTTACTGTTGCTCAGTACTCTACTTCTGCTGAAGAAAGTGCAATAGCCTATTGTTTCTTACATGCCCAAGTGAAAGGCCCTGAACCAAGGCTGAAAACATAACATGCAGTAGACTTCCGATCATTAGGGTCTTCGACCCAATATGAATAAGTGAAACCAACCAACAAAGGATTCCCCCGTGAACTATAATGTATCTCGAACTGAAATGTACTCCAGACATACCAAAGTATCCTTTTAGCTGCTTTCCAATGGCTTTCATGGGGTGTTTTCATATACCGGGCAACAAGACCAACATCAGAGGAAAGATCAGGATGGGTATGAGTCAAGTATAAGAGGATACCAACTAAATGACAATACAAGGCGGCATCAACTTCGGGAGAAGTATAGGTGGCAACAAGATTGACTCCAGACTGGAAGAGAGAAGGGGATGGTTTACAATATTCCATGTGAAAGTGATGAAGAAGGTCACAATCATACTTAGTCTGGGAAATAAAAATTTCTTCATTCATTTGCAAAACTTGGAGGCCAAGGAAATAGTGAAAAAAGCCTAAGTCTGTCATTTCAAATTTATTCTTAAGGTTGATTTTCACATGGTTTAAAAGTTTTGAGTCACTACCAGTAAGGATACGGTCATCAACATAAAGGACAAGTATTATGAGATGGATTCATACTTTCTTGGTATAGAAATTAGGGTCAGAATGACATCAAGAAAATCTAGTGTCAATAAGAAATATGTCCATTTTGGCATACCAAGATCGGGGAGCTTTCTTAAAACCATAAAGAGATTTCTTAAGGCGACAAACAATGCTAGAGTCATTATTGACATAGCTAGTAGGTTGTTCCATCTAGATTTTTTCTTTCAAATGCAAGAAGGAATATTTAACATCCATTTGATTGACCTCCCATTTATGTGAGGCAGCAAGGGAAAGAACAAGGCAGATGGAATTCATTTTGGCTACAGGGGAAAAGGTTTCATTATAGTCAATTCCTTCAAATTCGGAAAATCCTTTGGCAACTAACCGAGCCTTGTGTCTTTCAACACTTCCATCTGATGCATACTTAGTTCTATAGACCCATTTACATATGAAAAGTTTTATTCCTTTTGGAAGAGGTACAAGATCCCAAGTATTGTTTTCCATTAAAGAACGGTAGTCTTCATTCATTGTTGTATCCCAATCTAGATGACCCGAAGCTTCTGCAAATTACTTTGGATCATGAGTCTCTGAAACTTGAGTGAAAAGAGAAGAGGCTCACTGGAATTGAGAACGTGTCCGACACTGATATGAAGGATCACCGACAAGATCACCAACTGCTTCTTGTGTTGAACAAACCCATCTAGGAAGTGGTGGTGCTGGTGCTGGTTCAAGTTTAATGGAATCATCTAGAGGAAGGTGAGAAGGAAGAGGTGGATTTTCATCCTTACTATCATCATCTGATGAAGAAATTATAATAGGAACAAAAGAAGGAACAAACGTCGAAGATGGCTCGCAGGCTGAAGAAGGCACAATCGTTGAATTAGGATCGCAGGAAAATAGATTTTCATCAAATTTAACATCTCTTCTAATAATAATTTCATTACAATGTGGTTGAAGAAGTATATATCCTTTGACATGTTCAAAATAACCAAAAAATATACACTTCTCACTTTTAGGCTACAATGCTTTCCTTTTCTCATCAGTAATGTGAGCCCATGATATACTGCCAAATACATGGAAGTGACTTAATTTTGGTTTAATTTTAGTCCATGCTTCTTTCGATGTCATAGTTTTAAGATCCTTTGTGGGAGTGCGATTTACTATGTAATTTGCACAGTTGATGGCTTCTTCCCAATGCTTTATACTTAATCCCTTAGAATGGATCATACAATTAGAAATTTCTTTTAATGTGCGGTTCTTTTTCTCAACAACAACACTTTGTTGTGGTGTAAATGGAACAATGTGTTGCATTTGGATGCCCTATGTAGTGAAGTAACTTGTAAAATTATTGTTCACATATTCACCTCGATTATCTATTCTTAACCTTTGAATTTGATGTCCAAATTGCTTTTCTACAAGGGCCTTGTAGGCCAAAAACTTGTCAAAAGCTTTGCTCTTAAGTTTTAAGAAGTAAACCCAAGTACGTCTGGAAAAGTCATCAATGAAATTTAAGAAATAGTTGCACCCAGAAAAAGAAGGAGATGAAAGTGGACCACACAAGTCATCGTGAAAAAGATGCAAAGGACCTTGAGGCATGCCAAGAGGCACGTTTGTCAAAACTGTCATGATGAAGTTTTCCGAGAACACAATCGTAAAAAACAACATCTCTGCATGAAACAAGAGGAGTACCAATCACCATCTGTTGATTACATAGTTTCTATAATGAGCGATAGCTTAGATGACCAAACCGCTCATGCCAAAGTTTGCTCAAGTCATCGCTATGAGCGACAAAAACTGATGGAAAAGATGATGACCCAAAGTTGTCAAACTTGTACAACCTGGTAATATCATCAACAATTCCAGTTACAAGAACATTCTTAGGTTCTTTTAGATCCTTGATTACAACTTGGTGAGGTGAAAAATCTATGATTTTACCTTCACCTAAATGAGTGATTTGATATACTGATAGAAGGTTACAAAAATGACTTGGATCACATAATACATCATTGAAATGACCATTATCTACTTGAACTGTTCTAGATCCTACAACACTAATATATCTATCATAACCAACAAATATTTTCTTGGTGTTACATTCATTTAGAGAAGAAAATATGTCTTTATCCTTATCCATATGATAAGATGCTCCATAATCAATAAGCCACTCATAAGAATAAGAAGTAGAAGTTTCATTGAAGGAGTAACCAGAAGCAGAAAGTGTATGCCCATGAGAAGAAGAAGAAGAAGTAGAACAATATTGATGTTGTGCTTCTTCATCATTGCTTCTAAAGATACCATCTTCTTGAAACATTTGGACTCATCATGACCATATTTATCACAAAAGTTGCAATGTATGTGAGTCTTCTTATTTTTAGATTTTGCTCATTTTTCACCATTAGGAGCTGAAGTTGTCTGAGTGGGTTCGGTACCCTTTTGTTACTTCTTGTTGTGGCAAGGATGTTGCTTCTTGGGATTCTTGGGTTTATCTTTCTGCTGGGCGGCTAAGGGTTTGTTGGAGGTACCTATAGTGATGATCACTCCAAGTTGTACAAGCTTATCTTTATATCTAATTAAAGCATTACAAAAGGACTCAAGAGTGGGTTTTTTATAAGCTTTCCCTACAGCCTCTCTCATGGCATAAAAGGTAGATACAAACAGAGAATATGCACTACCTAGCTTATAAAGAATAATATAGATGCAACACTCTTCGTCCAGCTTTATCTGACATTCTTCACATAAAATTCTGAGTGTTTTAAATTTAGATAGATAGTCTTCAATGCAAGACAAATCATTTGGACTTAAAGTCAGTATTTGATTTTCTAATTGATGTGCTCGAATAATATTGTGTTTACCGAACACAGATTCAATCTTTTCCCAAGCTTCATCGAGGTCATCAATTTCTTGAAGGTGGAACCTTAATTCAAGAGAGATGGACATTTCAATCAGTCCATGTGCTTCTTTACTCCTATTATCCCATTTGACGTTCTTATTAGCATTAGTGGGTTCTTTTTCCTTTTTCAAGGTAATCCAGTACAAGCCTTTACTTCTTAATAAATCCTCCATATGGGATTTCCATTAGAAGTAGTTGGTGCTAGTAAACAAAAGATCACTAGAAGAAGACATATTAAATATGTAGATAATATGGATTTAAAAACTAAAACTCACGATCTTGATGGAAAGATCTCGAAAAATTAGGTGGTTTTAAAAAAATGACACTGAAAATGGACTTCAGATGTGAAAGTTATGCCCTCACTTTTACGAATAAGTTGCTTTATGAAGTGATCCACTTTTATAAAAAGAAGCGGGGATCACTTTTACAATGAAGTTACTTTATAAAAGAAAGTTGCATGCAAAATAAATAACTTTAAAATAAAATATTAAATATACTTATAGTGATTCACTTTTATACTTGAAGTGAAATACACTTTACAATGGATGCATGAACTTTAAAAAAAAAGGTAAAAAAAAAAAGACTTGAACTCAAGACCTCTTACTTAATAAGACAACTTTTAACCAAGTGAGCTAACAAAACATATTGTATTTTTTAGAAAGAGGATTGGTAGTGTTGTTGTTTTTGTTTTTGTTGTTGTCATTGTTGAAGATGGTCTTGGAGAGCGTGCTCATAAAAAACTCTTTTCACACAAGAAAAATAATTCACTTCTCAATGACAACAAGGGTTAGATCTCGATTAACTTACCCGAAAAATACACTTTTTCCTATCTGTTTCTGATTTTCCAAGATCGCATAGGGCATCGAGAAAAGAGAATACACATATCTAAATGAGTAGAAACCTGGAAACAAACAATATAAAACCAAAATAATACTCTACAAAAATTTTAAAAGGGCATATTCATGGTTTATACCTCCAGACCTAACTAAAATGGTTGTATCTTGGGAAAACATAAACCTTTTCGAGTGAAATGAAAAACGTTTCCGACTAAAATGAGTGCTTTGGATGCAATGGAATAGTCCTCTTAGCCCAAAAGTGTATGAAAATGGTAGAAAATGGAGATGAGACAACTCGGCTTCACAATCTCGATCTACAACAGGAGAGGGTCTTCAAACAAACTCTGATACCATGTTCGACAACATAAGTATTCTAACAGAGAATGAACACCTTCAGTAACCACTCACACAACTATATTAAAGATCAACACACCAATGTTTTGACGTGGTAAAACCCCTATAGGGAAACATCCATAGCCCCGGTCAACACGACCACTTGGAGCAGCTTATTAATGCAAAAGAAAAAGATTACAGAGAGATTTTACAAGAGATTTTCTCACAATCGATCATCAAAAAATGACCCTCCATGCTCTTTAACTAGATATCATGAACCAATCGGGTGTTAAGCCACATATCAATGGTTGTTAAGATTGAGGAGAATATGAACCATCAGATCACTCTATGTCGGGAACATATCGTGACCGTCAGATTTCCTAACTACAAATGCATACTAATGCATACTAAAGAAACACACTAAGAAACACACTTTTACCTAACGACACATTAGACCAAGTAGATCTTAAATAACTTCTAAGTATCTAAATATCCTAACACTTCTCTGGTTTATAGGGTGGAAATTACTGTTATAACAAATCCACTGACATGAAGAAGTTATAGAAGGCAATAGTGATGCACTTCGACAAATTGTGGTAAAATATTTAGAACTGGTGAAAATAGTTGCGAATATCTTGAACCTTCTTAGGATCTAGACATAGACAATCGACGTCTTGGAAGTTGACTACCAATATCTCCAATCTCTATTTATACCTTAGTGCTCCAATTTGTCCTTAATCAACATTAGCAAATTCTCTACATGGAGGAAATTTGGAAGAATAAACTAGGAGTTTTGACTTGGCTCATATGGAGGTGGAAGATGACTATCTTTTGTTGGACACAGAGAAAGAATTACAATATAATGAGTCCATTCATCAATAAATGTTTTTCAAAGTTTTTTTTTTGCTTAGATAGTTTGTTAAGGATATAATTAGCAAATTTATTTGGAATTTTACTCTGGAAATGCCTCAAGATCTTAAATTTTAACAATAGGAAGGAACTATACATGCCAAGAGCCCAATTTTATATCTATATTTGACTTTGTTGTTTGCTTCAACATAAATTTTACATTTCAATACAAATTTTATTTTCAATTAAAAAAAATAAAAATAAAAAACATATAAACATACAACCATTAAATAATTATTTCCCGGGGAAAACCCTTATGGGAGAAAACCCCACCATCTAAAGAAAACTCAATGTATTATTCAACAATTAAATGACTACAGTACATTATAGAGTCTCTCTGCTCTCAAGAAGAGAGTTAATAAATAACATAAGGATTCTAGAGATATTTTGGCAACATAATAGTAATTTAAAATTCACACTCTAATTTTCTCCAACCCTAGCATTCAATAAATAGGCATAATAAAAAACCATAAACCATTTATTCTTTTCCAATTCTACAAGTCGGAAACCACCAATAATTAATTGGCCAACTATTGCTACTTAGCATTCATTGTCTGCTAGTGACTTCTCTACATTTATTCCATACTCCACTACATGACTGCAAGGTGTAGGCCACACCTATCACAACACTTGTGTGGAAAATGATTTCCACCTAGAGAAATAATCAACCATATATGAGACAAAGCACATAGTGTAATAAATTTCATGCTTTGTATGTAAATATATATCACTAAATCATAGACCAGAGAGATTCTTATATGTACTATATTTTAATAAGTTTGAAATTGCTATTTTGAAATTGTAGAGAAGTTTTACAGAATTATGTTCGAGTATGGGGATAGAAACATTCCCTCTAATTATAGGACCATTATGATTAGCCTGATTTTAGGAAAGCTATACAAAATTATTTTGGAAAAGAAGATTAGCCTATGGCTAGAAAGCCACGGTAAAAGAGCCAAAGGACAAACTGGTTTTACAAGATATCATTAAATTGTGGACTACCTTGTTACCTTTAGGATCATCATAGAGGAGTTTCACAATACTAAAAACAATATTTTCTGTTGTTTTGTTGAGTTTAGAAAATATTTTGACACAAGTCCCAAGAAAAACCTTTTGGATAATTTACAAGAGATAAAATTTCCCTTTGATCCAAGGGCTGCTACAATAAAGTTTTATGAGAACATTATTTCCAAGTTTAAGAACATTAAGGGCTGGTCGAAAGAAATTAATTGCAATATTAGAGTCAATAAAGGTTGTCCCTTGTCCCCTATCCTTTTTCGCATATACATTGATAAGCTAGAATATTGTTTGGAAGAAGTAGGTTGTGTCGGCTCTACTCTCACTGGTATAGTCATCAATATTCTTCTTTATGCTAATGATATCGTTGTTATGGCGAGGAGTCCCCATGATATTGGAAAGCAACTAAGAATTCTCAAGGATTTTTTCTCCAATATGGGTATGATTTTTAATACTAACAAGATTAAAGTCGTGATCATTAAATCCAATAAGATCACTTATGATACCATCATCTATGAAAACAACAACTTGGAGGAAGTGACTTCATAAAAATATATTGGAATCGATATTCACCACAAGCTCAACTAGAATTATAGCATTGAGAGAAGGATAATTGGATGATGGAAAGATTATTATGGGCTTGAAAACAATTGTAAATCAATGGATTTTTGGATATGGGATAAGAAGAAAATTCTCTTTGAGACTCTATTTACATCTTTTATTCTGTATGGATATGAAGTTTGGGGATGCAATATATCTCGAGAATCTTGGAGAAAGATAGAGAAAATACAAAATAATTTTATAACCTATAATCTCAAAATTAAAGGAAATATGCCCTATCCTATCCTCCTCCTAGAGGAAAGTCTTCCCCCCATTGAGAGTATGGCTATGACTAGATACCTAATGTATAAGAACAAGTCAAACAACATGGAAGACAAGAGGCTTCATAAAATTGCTTCAAAATCCAGCCATAACCACCTTCGACTCAAGCAGGGATGGCATAAAGATGCCCAGTCCTGGATAAGCCATTGGGGAATCATGGAAGAGACCATTTTGTAGAATAAGGATACTATTAAATTTTTTATTAAATCAACTTTTAAGGAGAAAATGTGGTGTGATAAAGAGTTACATGAAAAAAAAATTAAGGTATTATAAGGAGGCAATAAACCATAATCTAGAAGATCAAAATTATCTTTATGTTTTGACAAGTGTAAAGAAAAAAATAAGCATTGATAAGATAAGAGCAAATTATCATGAGATTCATAGTGAAACTAGGCATTGGTCAATTCCTAAAACGATGTGGAACGAAAGAGTGTGCCACCTTTGTTACACTAAGAGGGTTGAAGATGAAAAACACTTTCTCTTAGATTTTCCAGCCTATACCCAGACCATATTTCAATTTCAAAATATTTGTCACACAACCAACTTTCCTAACCTTTTAACTCATCAAAACTATGGCGATGTTGGAAGGCATATCTTAATGCTTTTCGGGCATAGAAACAAACTTCTAAAGAATTTCAAGTAATCCCTTTCCCTCTTAAGATTCGATAGACCAATTCTATCTCAATGGATGTTAATCATCCTCCTCATCCTCCTCCATATGTTTTATAGTTAATTATTTTTGAGTTCACATGTGCCATGTCATTGTTACACCTTGACACATTTCAAGTTGTAGACAATTTATTTTAAATCAACAAGTACTATAGATATAAACATGATGACATTATTAGAAAATCCACGAGATAACCAATAATAGTTATAAAGTACTATCTAAAAGAAACAATGTATTATATAAATAGAAAGTAAGAGAATATTTTACACCTTTCTAAATACAATCATAAAAAAATATGAAGGTAAATTCTAATTTGAAAAATTAAATAAAATAACATTATTTCCTTTAGGGTTTTAAATTCTTACCTTAATATATGATTTGAAATTCCACAATTCTGAGAACAATATCCCAACCCTTATTATGATGCAAGATGATTTTACTTTGGGAGACATTGAATTGGGATTAAATGGTTTTAAAAAGAGAAAGATAAGGACATCAAGGATATCATGCATAAATCATAAAAAATGGAATCTCTATCTTTTTCCCTCATAGTCACAAGCTTTTCAATATGGTAGTAAAGTAGGGTTCCCTAAACTATGGAATCAAAGGCTCATTGTTCTTATTTTCAAAAGAAGAGAGAAAAATAACCACTTAAATTATAAGACCATTATCATTAGCCATGTTCTATAAAAGTTATATGGAATTATTTGGGAAAAAAAGATTAGTATATGGTTAGAAAATTTAAGACCATTATCATTAGCCATGTTCTATAAAAGTTATATGGAATTATTTGGGAAAAAAAGATTAGTATATGGTTAGAAAGTCAAGGAAAAAATGCTAAAGGCTACGTGGTAATTTTAGAATCTATCATTCAACCATGGACCACTTAGTTACTCTTAAGATTATCATAGCATAATGTTAAAATAACAAAATCAATCATTTGCATTGCTTCATTCACTTTAGGAAAGCTTCTGATTGTCCATAAATAACCTTTGTAATATGTTAGAAGAGTTAAAAGTTCATTTTCAATTCCTTTTCAATTGAGCGTTAAGATTACAATGTTAGTAATAACAAGTTAGAGGCATGATTGGAAGAAGCAAGTTGTGTTGGTACTACTTTTGATACAATAATCACCATCCTTCTTCTTTACACTAATGATGAGGTGTCCCTATTTGACAAACAACTAAGAATTTTCAAAAATTTCTATCCTAGTAGTATGTTAGTGAACACTGATAAGGTAAATTTTATGATTATCTACTAATCAAAATAGATAACTTATATGCTAATTTGATGTAGGAAATTAATTTGAAAACAAATATCTTGGATTTGACATTTATCACAAGCTTAACTCAAACTATAACATTGAGAAAATGATTAATGGAGGACCAAAAAGCCTATTTTGATCTTGAAAACAACTATAAATATTCTAACTTTTAGTTCCTAGAAAAAAAAATACAACTTTTAGTTCCAAGAAAAAAAATTACTCTATGAGACTCTCGTCACTCTTGTTATCTTATATGGATGTGAAGTTTGGGGTTGCAACATCTCTAGAGAATCTTGCAGTAAAATTGAGAAAATTTGTAAGTGTTTCATAATTTCTAATATTAAAATTCAAAGCAATACACCCTATCCAATCCTTTTCATAGATGTTGGTCTTTTACCCATTAAGAGTATGGTTATAACTAGGTATCTAATGTAAAAGTTCAAGATAAATAACATGAACGAAAAAAGAGTTTCTAGGATTGCTTTAAACTCCATTCAAAGTCACATGTTGTTTAAGAGGGATTGACATAAAGATGCTAGTTCTTGGCTAAACCAAATTTAGAGAATAAAGGATGAGGTCACTTGGAATATTTTGACCATTAATAATACTATGACATCTAAATTTAAGGATAGATTTTGGTGTAATGAAGAGATAGACAGAAACTCAAAAATTAGGGTATCATAAAGTGGTCACTAAGTCTAATCTAAAATATCAAAAATACCTTTTTGTTATAGTTTTATTAAAGAATAAAATCAAAATTGTTAAAATAAAAACATGGTTTTGGACAAATCCTAAAATGTTATAGGGGAAAACTTTTTTTCATCTTTATGATTTTATGATTTTAAGAAGGTAGAGGATGAAAACACTTTCTCGTTCCAAGTATACTTTTATTAAATTTCAATTGCAATTTTTTTTGTAACATTATTATCTTTATAACACGTTAAATCATAAAAAAAACTTTTTTCTAATATTTTTAAGCATAAAAATAAAATGTGAAAAAAAACCAATCACTTTATATTCATTTTTCTTAAAATACACAATCATCATTATAATAAAATAATTTTAAAAATACATAAATGAAAAAAAAAAACACTTAAACTATGAGAAAGTTAAAAATAATATTAAAACATCTAAAGTATATTAAAACATCCTCTATTGGCATGGTGAACACAAATCATTCAAAACTTCATATAAGTGAAATGGGTGTGCCTTCATACCCTAAGAAACGGTTGAATTCAAGAAACATAAAAGGAAATAGAAAATTACGATGACCGTTACAATCCATGATTTACAATCTGGGATGGAGAAAACCTCAAGGTTAATATATGTTAAAATTTTCACCTTAATTGTAAACCTCAAGGTTAATATATGTTGAAATTCTCACGCTTAATTACAATCCATGATTTATAATTTGGGAAGGAAAAAACCTCAGGTTTAATATATGCTAAAATTTTCACTTTAACTGTAAACCGCAAAGTTAATATATGTTGAAATTCTCACCCTGATTGTCAAAGTTAATATATGTAAAAATTTAAATATCATATAGTTTTTATATGAAATTTGATCTCAACAATTAATCTGAATATAAAATTACATAATTTCTTTTAAAAAAACTAACATTTATTATAAATATCAAAACTTTTATACATTGTAAATTTCTAAGAAGTTATGATGAAACACAAAAATCCCACATAAATAGTTTAACTAAAAAACACTAATCTATTAAAAGACAAATCAATATATTAATTAATTTCTCATCATTAACATATAGTAATATATTAATAATCTATTAAAAACAAATTAATATATTAATTAATTTCTCATCATTGACATACAATAATATATTAACAAAAACAAACACTATTAAGGTTAAGGTTTCAAGTATAAAATTTTCTTACAGCGAAATTAAAACCAAATCATTGAATACACCACATTGAAACCAAACCATTGGATACAACGACGGAGGTGAGGAGGTATATGTTTCTGATTACAACGACGGAGGTGAGGAGGTATATGTTTCTTATTGCTCGCCAAATGCAGAAAAGCATGTGTCTGCAAAAAAACAACAATGAAAATATATGCCACATTAAAAAAACTGAGGTCCTCCACTTTCACCGTCCTAAACATTAAAAAAAAAAATGCGGTCCTCCATTTTCAGTCTTGTAGAATGACGTCCAATTCCACTTGCTTCTGGGCCTGGGTTCGATGGTTAACCCTTGCCAAATGATTTACAATTTCACTGGGTTCGATGGTAATCCATGGATAAACCTACATCGCGATCTTGCATTTCAAGATTCCTGTGATGAAGGGTCTCGACACTCCAAGTTGTGATCCCCGAAATGGAGCTTAGTAAATAAATCCTCCCCTTAAGCCTTCGACGATGTGACCTTGTCTATGACCACGGGCCATACCTTATTGTGATTTCGCATATCGCGAGTTGCAAGGTTAGAGAATTTCCTTGCTTTGACTTTCCAGTCAGCGAAAAGTTAATCCCTCGCCACATGTCTCTCTTGGATCAATGGTCAAGATCTTATCACGATTTCACAACTTCACGGGCCTTCGTCATGCTTGATCAATGGTCCACAATATCTCTTTGATCAACAACTCAGATTAAGTCGTGGTTTCACATTTCACGATTTCATAGGATAGAGCACCTCCTTTCTTTTACTTTCCATTTAGCGAAATGTCAATTGCTCACCATGTGCCCTTTGCATCCAACGTTCCACACCATACCTCAATCCAAAGGTCCAGATCAATTCTAGGGATTTCACATATCACAAGTTCCCATACCATGTTTTGTTGGCTCCTCCAATGTGCAAGTCAACGAAATTCTAGTCGCTTTCCACGTGTCCTTCTTGAAGATGGATGGTCCTCCTGCTTTCGGAATTTTGTAGGCCTGCTTCATCTTGCACGTAAATACCGTGCTCCTTCTTATGGATCCAACGACGGTCGGTCTTCGGGCTCAGATCTGACGCCTGAGATATGTTTTCTTCTACTGTGTACTCCTCCTATCCGAATTCAGATCTGATGGTCATTGGGAATTCTGAATGGGATCCAACGATCACTGTTGATATTTCCATTGTCATGCCATTATCACTACGCTACTGATTGTGTTGATCTTCATCATCAATGACATCGCCATCAATGACAAACATGCATACTCTGCCTCTGTCTAAAAACATGCCAACAATCTCCCACTTTTGGCATTGATGACAACCCCTTGAAAAACATGCAACTATACCATTGTAGCATCCTTGAAATTACCACACTTTATCGCCCTTTGACATCAATGTCAAAGAAGAAACACGCTCCCCCTGAGTTGTTGCGATACATACTCCCCCTGTCAACTATGAGCAGCTTAGAAATACACCAGATATTCAATAAGTACTCCCACTGACCAGGTGAACATATTAGATGAAAGAAGTTATAACCCCTAACTTTTGATGAAAATATCCAAAAGGGGTCGCTGCTAATGGTTTAGTAAAGATATCAACTATCTCTTCTGTGGAAGGAATATAATTTAGCTGAATGACTCTGTTTGTAACTTGTTCTCTAAGAATTGGTATTTTATTGGGATATGCATAGTCTTGGAGTGAAGAACAGGATTCTTGGAGACACTAATGGCACTGGTGTTATCACAGTGAATTGTAATCGGAACAATATAGTTTACCTTCAAATCTGCAAGAGTTTGAATCATCCACAAAATCTGAGTGCAACAAGTAGCAACATAAATGTACTCTGCTTCTGTAGTTTATAAGGAAATAGATCCCTGCTTCTTACTAATCCATGCTACCAACGAGTCACCAGGAAGAAGGCACCTCCACTGGTGCTCTTTCTCTCATCCACACAATTTTCCCAATCCGCATCTGAATAAGCAGTTAACTGAAAATTATGATTTCTGGGATACCATAGACCATAAGTCATTGTTCCCTTCAAGTATTTGAATATCCTTGTGATAGATACCAAGTGACTTTGTTTAAGAGATGACTGATAATGACCTACCATTCCAACAGCTTGCATTATATCAGGATGGGATGCTGTGATGTACAGAAGGCTGCCTATCATTGATCGGTATGTCCTTTGATCAACATCGGGTGAAATTTCATCTTTACTAAGCTTGCAACCAACCACCATAGGTGTACTAATAGGAGAAGAATCTTCCATCTAAAATTTATTCAACATCTCTTTCAAATATTTTTCTTGAGAGATAAAAATTCCTGCAAAAATATGTTTTACTTGTAAGCCAAGAAAATACGACAATTCTCCTATCATGGACATATCAAACTCTGTGTGCATGGAGTTAGCAAACCACTGAACAAAAGAATCATTATTACAACAAAAAATAATGTCATCTACATAAATCAAAACAACTAGTAAATCATCACCTTCAGTTTTTATGTAGAGATTGCTATCAACAGTACCTTTCTTGAATCCTTTGTCTTGTAAAAATTTGTCCAGTTTATAATACCAAGTTCATGGTGCTTGTTTCAGTCCATATAAATCCTTCTTCAGCTTGCAGACATAATCAGGGTTATCTGTCAATGAGAATTCTTTAGGTTGCTCCATATATACTTCTTCCTCTAGATCTCCATTAAGAAATGCTGATTTAACATCCATCTCATACACTTTAAAGTTCTTATGACATGAATATGCAAGAAACATTCTGATGGCTTCCAATATTGCCACTAGTTTAAAAGTTTCATCAAAGTCCTAACCTTCAACTTGTGCATACCCTTTACAGACCAATCTAGCTTTATTTCTAACAACTTGTCCTTTTTCATTCATTTTATTTTTGAACACCCACCTGGAACCTATTACATTCTTGTCTTCAAGTCTAGGAACAAGCTCCCAAGTATTATTCTTCTCAATCTGATCAAGCTCTTCATTCATAGCTCTAATCCAATCATCATGTTGGCTGGTTTCATCAAAATTTTTAGGTTCAGTCATAGATAAAAAGAAAACATGAGATTGTTCTGAGTCTTTAATCATTTTCCTTCTTGTCTGAACTCCTTTATTTATATCTCCAATAATATGATTTTCAGGATGGTTCTTTCTAACAGTTATGAGAGGTGAGTTTGTTTCTTTCTGTTGATTTATGTCAACCTAAGTATTTGTATCTTCATCTGATTCAGATTCTTCTCTTTCTGATCCTTGGACCTGTTCATCTTCATCTTCAACTATATCTTCTGTGCTTGGTTCATCATTTTTGACCAAGATTTCTTCATCAACTTTTATGTCTATATAATCAACTAGTTTATGCAACCTCTTATTGTAACATATGTACCCTTTACTGTTTGTAGCATAACCTAAGAAGATACCTTCATCAACCCTGTCATCATATTTGCCAATATTTTCATCATTATTCTTAATATAACATTTACTCCCAAAGACTTTAAAATGCTTGATTGAAGCACGTCTTCCAAACCATAGTTCATAAGGAGACTTTTCACTGTGTGGTCTGAGATGTGCTTTGTTAAGGATATGAACAGCTGTATGAATTGCTTCCACCCAATATATCTGAGGTATGTTCCTTTCATTCATCATTGATCTTTCCATTTGCTGTACTGATCTATTCTGCCTCTCAACAACTCCATTTTGTTGTGGAGTCCTTGGAATTGTGTACTCTCTTTTTATTCCATGTTTATCACAAAACTCTTTGAAGTTCCATGAGATAAACTCTCCTCCTCTATCAGACCTTACTGCTTTCAATCTTTTTCCTGTTTGATTCTCAGTTAGAGCCTTAAACACTTTGAATTTTTCAAATGCTTCAGATTTTTCCTTAAAAAAGGCAACCCATGTTAGTCTAGAATAATCATCAATAATCAACATAAAATAATTTTCTTTTCCTGTACCTTCTTTGCTTGATGGTCCACATAAATCCATATGTACTATATGGAGAGGTTTTTCTGTTGAAGGAAAGTTTTTAGATTTGAACTGTGTCCGAGTAAGCTTTCCTATCTGGCATGGTTTACAAACATAATCATATGGATTTGATATCTTTGGAAGATCCTTTACTGCCCCACTATTTTTGAGCTTGATTATATGATCAAAATTTAAGTGTCCAAGTTTCTTATGCCATAGCCAACTTTCATCATACTTGCTTAAGTGGAATTCTTCTTTTTCTTCTTTTAACACATATACATTGTTTTCTGTTCTTATCCCTTTTGCAACTAGCTGTCCTGAATTCACAGATTTTATTCTACAATCTTTAGAGGTAAAAATGACATCACATCCTCGATCACAGACTTGACTGACACTAAGCAGATTATGTTTCAGACCTTCTACAAACAACACATCTTGAGCTTTCCCTTTTCCATTACTCAAACTTACCATTCCTTTACCTTTTATTTTTCCTGGTGCATCATTTCCAAAAGTTACGTTCCCTGATTTTCTTTCACTTAGAGTTAGAAACTTACTTTTGTCTCCAGTCATATGTTTGGAACATCCACTATCAATATACCAAGGATTCTTTTGTCTTTGGGATGATAACACTAGTCTACACTTGTCATGTTCTTTCTTCTTCCAAATCTTGAAATTTTCAGCAGTAGGATTCAAATCTGGCTTAAAATTCCTTAAGCGACAATCTGCAACTTTATGTCCATAGTTATGACAGATGTAACATTCTGGTTCACTGAATAACAGATCATAACGATTGTTATGCTCATAACTATTGTTATGTTTCACCTGCGTCCTTCCTCCATCCATCACATGATTTATAGTATGTGGTCGTTTGTTTCTTGGTTGTCTCAATCTTTGTTGTGGCAAATAATTATTCCTTGAGTATCTTGATTTCAAATATCTGGATCTTAAAGAACAATTTACATCTTTGTGACCAAAGTTAGAATAGAAAAAACAATAAGCATAGAAAAAACCTTTGTACCTGAAAAAAGGTTGTAGTCGATTTCTTCCAAGATGATGATTTATTTGATACAAAAATGTGTTTGTGTTATTTCTTTGATCTACGGATTCAGTTTTGGTACTTTTTCTTTTATTCCTTCTTGGTGGTTGATTTTCTTTCTTTGTTTCTCTTGGTGGCTGATTTTCTTTCTTTGTTTCTGAAGAGTGGTTGTTGTCAATGATTGTAGATTTGACAAATTTGACGGGTTCTGCATTACTTGGATGATCACTACTTGATCCTTCTTCATAGCCCAAGCCATCTTTCAACTTTGGATTCCTTTGCTGATTTAGAATGGAAGTTAATTCTTCTAAGGATTTAATACTTGGTAGATTTTGGTGATACAATGCCCTAAACTTCTCCATTTCTTTTCTGGTTTTTACTATCTCTTCTTCTAAGGCTTCACACCTCGCTTTCTTCTCTGAAAAATGTTGTTTTAGTATGTCTTCTATTTTATTTGCCTCTTCTAACTCCACTTTTAGTAGATAAAAGTTTTCATCAGGTTTTTCACCATTCATTTTAAACTGCATCAACAACTGTTTTTGTTTTCTCTTCTTACATCTGAGTCTGTCAATTTCTTCCAAAGAACTGATTAATTCACCTTCCATATCCACCACATCTTCTTCATCATCCATTTCACCTCCTGTGTGTTCATAATCAAAATCTGCCATAGTTATAAGCATAAAATCATTCACTTTATTTTCACATGATGAATCACTATCTATGTCCTCTGAGGAATTGTCATTGTTTGCACACAAACTTTTCTTTTTACTATATTTCTTGAATTTGTACTTCTTTTCATCATCAGAGTTCTGGTCCTTTTTCTGGTGGGGACACTTAGAAGCAAAATGACCTATCTTACCATAGTTAAAACATTTGAAGGGAAGATTACCTTGATATTTTCCCGATCCTTTCTTTAACCTTCTCACAAATTTTTCCTCAATATCATCTAAATCTGAATCAACATTCTTGTCTGTTTTAAAAGATGCTTCTCTAGTAATGGATTTATCTTTGTTGATTCTCATTTCATATGCAGTTGGAGTTCCTAGGAGTTGATCAATGGACAAAGTTTTAAGATCATTTAGTTCTTCTATTGCAGAGACTTTTGGATTAAATTTATCAAGCAAATATCTTAAAATCTTTTGAACTAAAAATGATTCTTCAATCTTCTCACCAAGACCCTTCATGGCATTCACAAGTTCTTCAACTCCTAAAAAAATACTTGCTAATTGTTTCATCTTCATTCATCTTTAGTTGTTCAAACTTCAACCTATATGTTTGGAGTTTGACATCTTTTACTTTCTCATTTCCTTCATAACTATTAATAGGTTTATCCCACATAGATTTAGCATTTTCAAGATGCATCACCTTTACAAACTCAGCTTCAACAAGTCCATTCAAGATAACATTCATTCCCTTAGCATTAAAGCTAAATTCTAACTTATCATCCTAGGAAGCCAACACAACAGGATTTGCATATCCAATCTCTACTACATCCCAAACATCAACACCTAAGGCCATTAGGTATGTTCTCATTCTAACCTTCCAAAAGAAAAAATTTGTTCCATCAAACAGAGGAGGCTTACTGGCTGAAGTCCCTTCATGAATTGTCATGTTTAAGCTTACAAATATACCTTTAAATAAAAGGAACCCGCTCTGATACCAATTGTTGAAATCACTAAGACAACTGAGAGGGGGGGTGAATCAATTGTCTCTGTGTTTAAACAATTTTAATTCTATTAAACCATTTTTATTCTTTCATCAAGTGACCATCAATATTATACATCATATGAACATAAATAATGAGCATCAATCACACATAAGATATACACAGAGACAAATTTTCACGAGGAAACCCATAAAGGGAGAAAGCCTCTTCTTCTTTGAAATGATAGGCATTCTTTTAAGTTCTATACATCATCTATGTTTGAGCACCAACTCAAAGTGAGGCTACTACCTCTATTTTATAAGCTCCAACTTGTTGACAGCACCAACTCTCTGGTTTCTCTATCACCGACTAGAAGGAAGCACCAACTCCCTGAGTGTTCTAGCACCGACTGCATGGAAGAACCTACTTCCACTTATACAAGCACCAACTTGCATACAAAAAAATCTGTATTTTCCCAAGCACCACCTTGCCACCCTGTTTTCTAGCCACAACTAGATGGAAGCTACAACTCCCAATACTCAAGCACCAATGCGAATATTAGAGGACCATAGTCCTCCCTGGCACCACCCTACCTCCCTGATTATAAGTAGAATGATTGAATAACCAACAACACAGGTGTTTCAATTCTTACCACTTCTCTTCTATCCTACAATTCTTCTATGATTTTATATGTTCTATAATTCTATGATACTTCAAGCTGTTCTACAATTCTGCTCTTGCTTCTATCTATTCACCATCTATTACTCATCTCTGAGTTTTATCTCACACTGTGCATATTTTCGGTCTCACGTTACGCATACTGTAATTTTTCCTTTCTTACAGTTCAACTCATTTTTCATTGAAAACAACCAACCATTCACAGTCACTCCATCTTTCTTTTATGCACTTCACACAACTTCAATTACACCTTGAATACATGGGCCAACAACGCTTCAACCACTTAATCGCTAACCGTGCAAGATCCATGATTCGGTTCTGCTAACTGAATTGTAACTGAATAGTTAATCGTAAAGATCAACAGTGGCCCTTCGATCAGATGCTCAAATAACCAGCACCATTGGATTAAATCCACAGGGTCTTACGTTTATCCCATATGCCCACTGGCTGTGACCATGGGCCTACTCAAGATGTGTTTCACATTTCGCATTTCGACAATCCTATGTCGAAGGGTCTCGATGGTCCAAGTTGCAATCCCCAAAATGGAGCTTAGCTCCACTAGCTCCTTCTTCTCACATGACCATCGGGGGTGACCACAAACTACACCAAAAGGCGTTTCACATTTTGCAAACTTATGAACTTCATTGAGCATGGTCAACGGTCGAGATCTCCAATGATCCGATGGTCTAGATTTCATCACGATCTCGCGTTTCAAGATTTCTGTGATGAAGGGTATCGACACTCTAAGTTGCAATCCCCGAAATGGATCTTAGCAATTAGCTCCTTCCCTTAAGCCTTCAACGATGTGACCTTGTTTATGACCATGGGCCAGACATTATCGCGATTTCGCATATCGCGAGTTGCAAGGTTAGAGCATTTCCTTTCTTTGAATTTCCATTCAGCGAAAAGTTAATTCCTTGCCACATGTCCCTCTTGGATCAACGGTCAAGATCTTATCATGAATTCACAACTTCACAAGCCTTCGTCATGCCTGATCAATGGTCCATGATATCCCTTTGATCAACGACTCATATTAAGTCGTGGTTTCACATTTTGTGATTTCATAGGATAGAGCACCTCCTTTCATTGACTTTCTAGACAGTGAAATGTTAATCACTCACCATGTGCCCTCTACATCCAATGTTCCACAACATACCTCGATCCTGTTGATTAAGGTTGGTTGTCATTGATGTCAACCCTTGAAGAAAGACCCGTAGCACAAAGGTTTTGGTAATGGACCCAATAGTGTTTGATGTAAATATGACACATTATTTTTTTGTCATGGTTGATAAGAAGTAAATATGGATGAACTCCAAAGTGGTCCCCTTATGGTGAAAGCCCTCACGGGAAAACGCTTTGTGGAGTAAGAGAACCCATGCTTAATTGTAGAATAATGAGATGAAGGAAAGTAAATTTTTCAGGGAAAATATCCTAGATGGATAGTTCTTGTCATGTCATTTCCGGTGGTATGTGGAACGTCACATAATTCCTCACAGTTAGAGAGTTATGGCCATGAGAAGTTGGAGACCCCAAGTTTGGGTAATGGAACCAAGTTTGTTTGATGGGTAATGGTATGAGTTATGATATATTTTCAAATAATACTATTCTATATGGATAGTACATGTCATGCCATTTTTGGTGGTATGTATAACGTCACATAACTCCTCATGGTTTGAGAGTTATGGCCTTACAAAGTTGGAGGACCCTCATATGTCATCTAGAAGCCCCAAAAGGTCAAAGTAATCAAAGTGGTTTAAGAGATTTTAAAAGGAAAATAATAAATTGAAGTGATGAGTGTATTATAATACAAAATAAATTATTTCAATAATAATTTTATTGAAAAAATTATAAGTGGACCCAACCCTAAAATAAGGAAAGTGGGGCCAAGTGACCTAGAAGATGTTTTTAAGGAAGCTACTTGGAGAGTATAAATAAGAGGCAAGGCTCTCTCATTTGAAAAACACTTGGGAATATTGAATATCTATAGGTGTAAGAGGTATACAAATGATATCTAAGTCGAAACTCTGAGGAAAGTGAAGAAAAGAAGGCCGAAATGCAAGGAAAGATAAATTCTTTCGATGGTGCTTTCTAAGGTATGTTATTTTCAGGTCATCTCACCATTTTTGCTATACTTTTTTTCTATAATGATTCAGATACTGAAATTGATATGCCAGTGATAAAACATATCCAAGTATCTGTGGTTAAAAATTCAGCTTATGGGTCGTTGTATTTTGGGCGTTACACTCTGTGGAAAATAGGGTTTGTGGCCAGTCCTGAAACTAGTCAAAATCAGGTGTTTCAGGTAAAAATGTCATAACGTCTTCATAACAGATCCAAATTCAGTGAGACCAATTGTGTTGGTTAGGGTACAGTCTGTAGTATGTTTTGTAATAGTTTCATATCATTTCATCAAATATTTTGTGCGGGGCATGCTCTACAAGGTCGCTTTCTAGAATAAGCCAGAATTTAGCAAGGAATGTGATCATATACACCAGGTCTATTAAAGAGCTACAAATCAGATTTGGATGATGAAATTGATGAGGGATTTTGGTTGAGGTACATGTTGAGTACATGGTTGAGACAAGTAGTTGATGAGTTGGCGCACATACATGAG
>ML789956.1:245556-257399 GCA_009831015.1 Picea engelmannii
GGAGGACCCTCATATGTCATCTAGAAGCCCCAAAAGGTCAAAGTAATCAAAGTGGTTTAAGAGATTTTAAAAGGTAAATAATAAAGTGAAGTGATGAGTGTATTATAGTACAAAATAAATTATTTCAATAATAATTTTAATGGAAAAATTAGAAGTGGACCCAACACTAAAATAAGGAAAGTGGGGCCAAGTGATCTAGAAGATGTTTTTAAGGAAGCTACTTGGAGAGTATAAATAAGAGGCAAGGATCTCTCATTTGAAACACACTTGAGAATATTGAATATATATAGGTGTATGAGGTATACAAATGATATCTAAGATGAAATTCTGAGGAAAGTGAATAAAAGAAGGCCGAAATACAAGGAAGGATAAATTCTTTTGATGGTGCTTTCTAAGGTATGTTATTTTCAGGTCATCTCACCATTTTCGCTATACTTTTTTTCTATAATGATTCAGATAATGAAATTGCTATGCAAGTGATAAAACATATCCAAGTATCCATGGTTAAAAATTTATCTTGTGGGTCGTTGTATTTTGGGCATTACACTATGTGGAAAATAGGGTTTGTGGCGAGTCCTGAAACTAGTCAAAATCAGGTGTTTCAGGTAAAAATGTCATAACGTCTTCATAACATATCCAAATTCAGTGAGACCAATTGTGTTGGTTAGGGTACAGTCTGTAATATGTTTTTTAACAGTTTTAGATCATTTCATCAAATATTTTGTGTGGGGAACGCTCTACAAGGTCGCTCTCTAGAATAAGCCAGAATTCAGTAAGAAATGCGATCATATACACCAGGTCTATTATAGAGTTACAAATCAGATTTGGATGATGAAATTGATGAGGGATTTTGGTTGAGGTACATGTTGAGTACATGGTTGAGACAATTAGTTGATCATCTGGCGCACATACATAAGGTGTATAGTTGATAATGTTGGTACATATTGATGAGTCATAGTTGATGAGTAGTTGACACATGATTGGTACATATTTGGCACATGGTTGGATGCACATGTTTATGGTACAGGTTGATTACAGGTTGAGGTACAGGCTGATGCATGGTTCATATTTATTGGTACAGGTTTACAGTGGTATATCTCACAGTGATAGTGTGACAGTGGTTCCATCATTCTACTTCTACTTCAGGGTGGAAGGACGGGGCAAGGACAGGTGGTTGTAGCCACCTTCCAGTTGTAGCCGGAGAACATTGGGGATTGTAGCCTCCTTCTAGTTGTAGCCAGAGATTTGGGGAGTTAGAGCTTCCCTCAGGTTGTAGCCTGAGAAACTAGGGGGTTGGAGCCTCCTTCCAGTTGCAGCTGGAAAACAAAGGAAGTTGGTGCTTCCAATGAATGTAATTCTTCGAGACATATAAGAAAAAGCATTCCGTGGTTTTCTCCCGATTTGGGTTTCCATGTAAAAGACTGGTGTACTATGTATGTGTGTGATTGTTTATTTATTACTACTCATTATTGGATAATAACTCTACATTGATATAACATTTGAAGAAAAAGGATTATAATTACATTATTACTGATTCACCCCCCCTCTCAGTAATCCAACAGATCCAAAGGTCCAGATCAATTCTCTAGATTTCACATATCGCAAGTTCCCACACCATGTTCCATTAAATCCTTTAATGTGCAAGTCAACGAAATTCTAGTCGCTTGCCACATGTCCTTCTTGAAGATGGACGATCCTCCTTCTTTTAGAATTTTGTAGGCCTGCTTCATATTGCATGTAAAGACTGTGATCCTTCTTATGGATCCAACGACGGTCTGTCTTCGGGCTCAGATCTGACACCTGTGATCTATTTTCTTCTATTGTGTGCTCCTCCTATCTGAATTCATATCTATTGGTCATCAAGAATTTTGAATGGGATCCAACGATCACCGTTTCTCTTCATTGTTGATCTTTCCATTGTCATGCCATTATCATTGTGCTACTGATCGTGATGATCTTCGCCATCAATGACATCTCCATTAATGACAAACATGCATACTCTGCCTCTGTCTGAAAACATGCCAACATATTCATCATTGAAAACAACATAGACTCCATCATATTTTCCAGTCGGGACACATGGGGGCATGAGTGGCACTCATGATTTGAGGGAGGAGCCTCTTGTGACAATCATGCACATGAAACATTCAAAGATGCAGGTGCTTGAGGAGAGGTATGACACAAAGGTTTTTTTTATCATGCTCTTGTTTTTCATTGTGGGGATCATGAGATACTTCTGTTGGAGAGAGCGCCAAATGCTCAAGGCTTAGATGCAGAGGAGATAGTTGAGCAAATTGCTTGAAACTAGCCTACAAGGAAATATATGCATCCCTGGATTGAGTGGACAAGTATATGACAAACATGGGCATGCTTTGGGATACAGGTTCAGGTGACATCAATAGAGTGATGGATATAGTAGCACCTACAAGATATCGGATGGTACAATATGATTCAATGATGGGTAGTACTATGAATGGATATTCCTTGGTACACAATAGTGTACAATGGAGTTGTGGGATGTTTCCACCAGGGAGACCTCCCAACAGAGTCCTCAGGAATACCATTGAGTTTTTGTTTCCTAGGATTGATGAGTGGATGGGTGAACCTTAGATAGAAGCATATCCCTCGATGATCGATCTTCATCTGGGATGTCAGTAGATGAGGGATAGGGATTATGATAGTCACATTTATGCTTCCAAACTTCATTATGATCTCTTGGTCATACTCTTATGGTTGGCCAACGCACTAGTCATTGTCTAGTATTGAAAGCAGCGATAGAGGCATCTATTGTTGTTATTTGATGCCTTCATTATACACAACATGACATGGAATTTTTACCTGAATCAATTGGATGATACAGGTGTCCTTGTGGCCATATCAAAAGTATTTCATTTGGACCATGTGATCTGTGCACATAGTGCATAGGAGGAGATCCAAACTTTGTTGGATTGGTTCAAAGATATTTCAACAGGCCTTGAGAGTGATGGACTTCCAACTTGGTGATGGGATCCTAGCATTCATTGGAGTTGTAACAACCCTAGTAGAATATATGTTTAAGGAATTATTAAGTAACAATTAATTAGGGGATTAATTGTCTTAACATGGTATTAATTAAACAAGATTGGTATAATGATACTAATTAAATATTTATTAATTAATTAATGGATGCAATTTGATTAATTAATTACATGTTACATTCATTAACATGGGTATTAAATTAATAGGGATAATAAATTATAAGTTAATTTGTTAAATACTTGCGTACACAGAAAGGGATAAGACATTGAATAAAAGAGAAAAGTAAAAGAGGTAATAAGGGATAAAATATAAATATGGTTACAAAAAAGAATAAATAAAGAAATACAATAAAGAGGGTAAAAATGAAAATAAGCGGTGTAGAAATATAACAAGAGAATGTAGTAAAGGGATACAAGTGAAACAAACCTACTATCTTCCTTGCCAACTCCTATCTTCTTTTTGCAGTTATGTTTTCTTGATTTGGTTGTTGGTTCCTTCATTGTGGGCCGAGTTTTTTCATTGGGAGGAAAAGTTTCCTATGCTGGGAAAAATAACTTCTTGTGGGAGTCGGGCCAAGTACTGTAGAGGCCGTTTTCTTCTTGAGGGACCAAGGTTTTTAAGTTCTGGGCCCATTTCTTATATTGGGTCGATTTTCTCTTAAGAGGGGAGAATTCTGGAACTATGGAGGCCAATTTATTCAAAGAAAATCGTGGGTTCCCTCTACTAAACCTTTCTAATTGAGATGGGTGCATATCTGAGCTAGAATGTTGAGTTTCTCACCTTCATAGGAAGTGTATTAACAACATGATCAAATATTCTTATAAGCATGCCACTTCTCCTTGAAAGAGAAGTTATATTTCAGTGTTGGAGTTTATATATTCATATTAGACTGAGATATGTGAAAAAGGGGGTGGTATATATTTATGGGGTATCACTCTTGAAGAAATATAAGTGCCATTAGAGGTTGAATCGAGTAAAATTTCTTATCTTCCAATAAAAAGGGGATTATCAGGTGAAATACATCAAGCAAATTGTGAGTTTCTACCATTGTTATTTCTCATTTATAAGATGATAATAATTAAATATATATTTTGTTAGGAAACAAATATCTGAATAGCATAAAAACATAATAATAAGTACTCCACGCCTTGAAAAATATTTTTTTTAAGATAATAAGCCTCTTCAAGGGGGAAACCTCCTTATACACCACACAAATTAAAAAATACGATATGATTTCAAATGAAAATGTCTTTTTTTATATATAGGAGACTAGAAGGTACAATTACAACTAATGGACCCAAGACGACATAAATAAAATAAAAATACTAATGTAATATGCCCCAATTAAGGGGAATTGTGCCACTATTTGAGGCTTAGCATGCCCCTCCCCTTCAGACAAGTGTTGTCTACAATGCTTGAATAATTCTGGATGCTTCTGTATAAAATAATCATCTTCCCAAGTGGAATAATCAACAGGTAGTTTCTTACACTTAATGAAATACTATGAAATGGATCTATTCCTCAGTTGGAAAATTCTTGTGTCAGTGATAGCTTCAGGCTCCAATATGATTTTTCCTTCCTTTTCAAGTTCTGGAAATATAGTTTTAACTGGGATCTTGTGACCTACAACCTTGTTTAAGCATGAAACATGGAAAAATGGGTGTACTCGTGAAGATGCAGGCAACTCCAATTTGTATGCCACAATACCAATCTTTTGCAACACCTTATAAGGGCCATAGTACTTCGGTGATAATTTATTATCCTTATTATCTTGCTTGAGGGACATCTATTTGTATAGTTGTAGTCTTAAAAATACCCAATCCCCTACTTCAAAACTTCTTTCACTATGATGTTGATCTGCTTTTTGTTTCATGCTATTATGTGCCATGGTCAGGTTGTCCTTTAAGAGTTGGAGAACTTGTTGTTGATGATCGATGTGATTTTCCACTTCTTGAACCTTAGATTTTTATTTTAGAGAAGAAGTGATGGAGGATTGGTGATATCCATAGAGCACCATAAATGGTGTCATTTTTGTTACAATATGAAATGAAGTGTTATACAACCATTCTTCCAAGGGTAACCACTTGAACTATTATGTTTATTTATCAGAGACAAAACAATGAAGGTAGCCTTTCAGAAATTTGTTCACTATATCAGTTTGTCCATCAGATTGAGGATGATAAGATGAGCTATGAGCTAATTGAGTTCCCAAACAAGAAAATAATTTTGTCCAAAAATCTCCAGTGAATATGGGTTCTCTATCACTTACAATAATATTTGGGCTTCCATGTAGCTTTTGAACTATCTCCATGAATGTGGTGGAAACTGTACTGGATTTGAAAGAATGAGAGAGTGAACAAAAGTGTGCGTACTTGGTAAGTCTATCACCAATCACCATGATGACACTCTTTCCTTCAGACTTCGGTAACCCTGTGATGAAATCCAGGGAAACCTCCTCGCAATGCTAACTTGGGATGGATAATGGTTTTAAAAGACTTGGGGTCTTAATTGTTTTCACATTATTTTCTTGGAAAACCAAACATTCTTCCACAAACCTTTGAACATCAGTTTTAAGGCCATCCCAAAAAATTCCTTCTTGACCTTGTGATAGGTTTTCAAAAATCCAGAGTGCCCTCCTATCGGAGAGGTGTGCAATTCCAAAAGAACCTTTTGTTTGAGTTGGGAGTTCTTACATAAATATAAATGATATTTTTACCATAGTGAATCATTTTTCCATGTAATGTATCTGATCCACTAGAATCCTGCTACAAACTTTGAATGAGAGTCCACACTTTTTCGTCATTCTTCCATTCATCCCTTGCTTTTGTTATCTAATCAGGTTGTATGATAGAGATTGCACAGAGGAAGGCCTCAACATGTTCATCCTTTCTTGAGAGTGCATTTGCCACAACATTTTGCTTCCCTTTTTTGTAGATGATTTCAAAATCATAACCCAACATCTTGGTCACCCATTTTTGTAGTTCTTTTGAATAAAATATTTGTTCCAAGAAGTATTTAAGACTGTCATGATATTTTTTTACCTTGAAGTTCCTACCTATTAGGTACATGCACCATTGCTTCAATGCATGTAGTATTGCCATCATTTCCTTATCATAACTGGGTTTGTGTAAGTCCTTTCCATTGAGTGGCCGACTTTCAAAAGAAAGGGGCCTTCCTTCTTGCATTAGAATAACACTAATTCCATTTCTAGAGGCATCACATTCCAAAATAAATGTTTTTGTGAAGTCTGGTGTGGTCAAGAAAATATCTTTCCACATCACCTCTTTAAGTTGTTCAAAATCTTGAGTTGCCTCTGGAGTCCATGAAAGTGAACCCTTCTAAGTTAATGTCATTAAAGGTGATGCTATTATTCCATAGTTCTGAACAAACTTGCAGTAGTAACCTGTCAAACCCAATATCCTCTAAGATTATTCAATGTTTTGGGAATTGACCAATACATCATGGCATTAATATTGTTAGGGTCTACCTTGAAACCTTCATGAGATACAATATGACCCAAATACCCTACCTCCTTCACCTGAAAGAAACATTTGGATGGTTTGACATATAGCTGTTTCTCCTTTAGTAGATGTAGCACACTGTCAACATGTTGAAAATGATCCTCCTAAGACTTGTTATAGATTAGTATATCATCAAAAAATAATAACACAATTTTTCAAAGAAAGGGCTTGAAAATGGAATTCATCAACTCTTGGAATGTGGAAGGTGCATTCGTAAGGCCAAAAGGCATGACCAAAAATTCATAATGGCCTTCATGAGTTCTGAATGTTGTTTTGGGGATATATGCTTCTGTCATTTTAATTTGATGATACCCTGAACATAGATCCAACTTTGTGAAGTATATTGCTCCATGTAGTTCATCTAACAATTCATCAATGATGATAGTGGGAAATGTTTTTTTAATGGTGATCTTGTTGATGTCTCTATAATATGGACACATATTCTATGAGTCCTCTTTCTCGAGTACCATTACCATCGATGTAGAATAAGAAGTTTGTCTAGGTATAATAATGCTAGCCTCCAACATTTCTTCAACCATACGCTCAATTTCACTCTTTTTGGGCATAAGGGTATATGTAAGGCCTGATTTTAGGAAGAACACTCCCAGAAATTATGTGGATAGCATGATCATGATCGTGAGTGGGTAGAATACCTCTGGGAATATCTTCAAATACTTTGGAATGCTTATCAATAATCCCTTGGAGACCTAGGGGAATAGATGGCTTAGATGTTTGAACATCTAGTGAGAATAGTTGTACAATTACACCCTGATGCCCCTTTTTCAATAATTTTGTCATGCCATTAGATCTTATCACCTTACTAGGTTTCCCTGTGATACCCCTTAACTCAATTTCCTTTCCTTCCAATGAAAAATTCATGAAAATTAAAATCCAATGTTCCCAATGGTTGTAACCATTGGACTCCTAGTACGAAAACACCACCACCCATGGGTATAGAAATTATTGGAATCTTCATTACATATTCCCCCACAGTGATGCAAGAGCATGTCAAGCGAGCCAGCGCGGAGATAAAAGACAATTGGAAAAGCACCCAGAGAAAATTTTGAAAACGTCTTGAAACATTAATGAAGTCGTCAAGTGGAGGCACACTTGTATAATGTAAAAGGACCTTGAGTGATCCTCTCTCATCCTTAGTAGGTAGAAGGCATTTATAATAGTTAATGCAAGTAGATAGAAATTAATGCGTAGATTTGACAGTTTAGAATGAAAGAGGGAAACGAGATATAGACACCCTCATTGTGTATTGTAACATAGAAGAAAGAATGGGATTATGTCAATAGAGAGCACAGAGAACAGAAGAGAAGAAGTAGAGATCTATGTAGAAGAATTCTATGTACATAAGTTCTGGATTAATACAAAAAGGGTTTTGATTCAGACTCATGGTGTTCAAATATTATCTGTGTATGTATTGTTGAATGTTATGCTCATGAAGGTTTTACTCTTTCTGTCATGCATTTCCGTTTATGCTATGTGTGTATGATTTCTTGTTAAATGTTTGAAATCTGAGAGAGAGAGAGTAAGGGAAATGAGTTTCAATTGTTTCTCTATCTGAGCCAGAGTTCCTGCAAGGAGTGTAGTTGAATTGTCTACAAGGAGTGCATTGACAAAAGGTTCATAGGTTTGTCTCTGAAAGCTCAGATAAGATATCTTTTATTCTCATTCCCTCAGAAGTGCAGCTAGGCATAGGAGCCGTGCAAGGATTGTGCAGGCCGAGTAAAGTCTCAAAGTTGCGAACTTGAGAAATTGTTGAAGGACTTTAATTCCTTGGAGTAATTGAGGAATTTGCCGCAAGGAGTGTGTGCAAGAGTCTTCTTTAAGATCCAGAGTTGGAGAAAGCTCAGGGGGGATAGAGTCTCCATAGACATCGGAGAAAGCACGGGAAGTTTGCGCATAGGAGCATTGAGAAGGCGTCGAAAATTTGTGTCCCAGGTGGTTAAGTACCGTGAGAAACACTTTGGTAAAAGGTTGCAGAAGTCCTTGAGAAGGAAGAGAAACGGAGGGTCGGAATTCTCCGTGGAGAATTCGTGAAGTCCCATGAGCCGTCAGATCTCACAGAGAAGTAGGGGAGTTATGGAGCATGTTTTCAAAGGTTCAAGCTCAAGAGAGGCAGAGCTGTAGATTCAAGCCAACATGAGTCGTTGGATTGGGTTGTGGATTTTCATTTCGGAGTTTCGTGAGTTGGAGTCCCGAAATCTTTGCATCAGGATTCATGAAATCGCGAAGTCCGCAATCCCGATGGAATGAGGGGTTGTTGAAAAGTCAACCTTGTGAGCGCATTGGAGTTTCGGTAATTCAGGTTTCGGGATTTCGAGGTTCGTGGAGCAGAGTTTCATGACATCGAAACTACCAAAATCGCGATAAGGAGAAAAGAGAAATAGAAAGAGAAAAGGTCAAGTGTTGACTGTTTTCGGGTTTCAGGGATTTGAGAGACAAGGTGCTTGACCATCGGATTCATGAAATCCTGAAGTCTGATCTCCCGAAGTATAAAGGAGGGAATTTCTCAAGGTTATTTGTGGGTGCAGATTTCCCGAAAGGTAAATAGAAGAGTCAATTGTTGAGAGCTCTTCAGGCCAGTGGAAGAGGAAAGATCCTGTGTGCGTGGACTTCCGACCTACAGGTTGGGAGGGCTGCGTCAATTGTGGTATCAGATCACAGAAAGGTTTCTTTGCTTTCTGTAGCAGGGAAAAGAAATTTCACCATGCCGCCGAGAAGAAGGGATAGGCAAACACCATAGGGAAATGCCGAGAAGAAGGGGTAGGCAGATGCCTGATCCAGCCATGGAAAGGGAAATGTGTGACCTACGCGCCAGACTTGAAGACATGGATATAGCATAGAGGTGCACAGATGATGTTGGAGATGTTAGCGATTTCAAAAGAGAAAATGAAGCTGGACATGACAAAGAAGAAGTCACAGCAGAAGATGCAGCAAATGAACGCTTGCTTAGAGCTGTTGCAAGAATGAGTGCAAGAACCAAGATGGACATTCCAGTTTATGAGGGAAATCTGGATGTAGAGGAGCTTCTAGATTAGATTAGAGCCCTGAACACATACTTTGACTATGAAGATGTCGAAGAGGACAAGAAGGTCAAACATGCTGTCACGAGATTAAAGGGACATGCAACATTGTGCTGGGATGAACTACAAGCTGACATACGCTGCCAAGGAAAGCAGAAGATCAAGAGTTGGGACATGATGATCACAAAGATGAAGGCGAAGTTCATCCCCAGATATTATCAAATTACTCTGTTCAGAAGGATGTAGAATTTGAGACAGAAGCTGATGACAGTGAAGGAGTACACTGAAGAGTTCTATAGGCTAAACATCAGAGCAGGTCATCGTGAAAGTAATCGTGAAAAGGTTTCTAGGTATATGAATGGCCTGAGATACAAAATTCAAGACGAGATGAGCATGATGACCATCCGAACGGTGGAAGATGCTTATCAAATGGCTCTAAAGGCAGAAGAGAAGCTGAGCCGAAAGAAGGGTCAAAGAGGCCGAGGCAGAAGTCAAGCCAGGGGCAAGTCAGTTGTCCAAGATAGAAATCAGAAGCCTAAAGAAGAATGGAAGAAACCTCAACCTCAAATTGAGAGAGGTGGAAGCTCACAGCGAGGGAAATATTCAGTACATGGAAGACAGTATGCTGATCAGAAAGGAGAGTGTGCTGATAATAACATGTTTCCTCGTACTAGAGGTAGAGGAAGAGGAAGGGGTGGAGTAATAAAATACTTCACGTGTGGAAAGGTCGAAACACAAGTCTTATGAGTGTCCAGACAAAAAGAAAGAAAAAGGAGAGACTCACATTGCTGAATCATAGAGGAAAAATGTTGAGGCAGAGGATGCTGAAGGTGGAAGATCGTTGATGGTGCAAAAATCTCTTTTGACACTAGAGAAGGAGGTGGAGAGTTCAGTCCAAAGAAACTGACTTTTTCGGACTTCTTGCAAAACCAAGGACAGGGTATGCAAGGTCATTGTGGACAGTGGTAGCATGGATAATCTCATTTCGATGGAGATGGTAGAGAAGCTGGAGCTGGAGACAGTTGAACATCCAATCCCATACAGAGTTTCGTGGCTACAAAAAGGACATCAGGTAACTATCACTAAACAATGTTTAGTTGAATTTAAGATAGCGGGATATAATGATAAGATATTATGTGATGTTATTCCTATGGATGTTTGTCATCTATTGCTGGGTAGACCATGGCAGTATGACAGGAATGTGATTCATGATGGGAGAATGAACACATACACCCTAGAGAAGAATGGGAGAACTCACATGTTGCTTCCAATCAAAGATAAGAATGTGAAACCTGAAGTAAGTAACACTGTACTTCTCATGAGTGGGAAGGAACTTCTTATAGAGGTTAAGAAGAAGGAGGAACCACAATTCAATATGGTCAGGAGGCCAAATATTGTTTTAACCAGCACAAGGGTAGATGATTTACCAGAAGAAGTTCAGGAACTACTGGAAGATTTCACTGACATAGTAGTGGACGATCTACCTCGTTCATTGCCACTGATCAGAAGTGTGAGTCATCACATTGATCTCATACCGGGAGCTAGTTTTCCAAACAAATCCACGTACAGATTGACGCCGCAAGAGAATGAAAAGGTCAAAAGACAAGTCCAGGATTTGTTGGACAAAGGTTTGGTCAGGGAAATCTTGAGTCCATGTGTTGTTCCGACAGTACTCGATCCAAAGAAAGATGGAGGTTGGAGGATGTGTACTGACTCGAGGGCGATCAACACGATAACCATTAGGTACAAATTTCCATTGCCAAGGATGGATGATCTGGTTAATTTATGCTGCCACTGCAAAACAAGTGGTATCAAAGTAATGTGCCAAACAAAACGAGCAGATCTCGTGAATTCAAGACCAAGGCAAGTTCAAATTTGCATATACATTGATAAGCTAGAATATTGTTTGGATGAAGCAGGTTGTGTCGGCTCTACTCTCACTGGTATAGTCATCAATATTATTCTTTATGCTAATGATAACATTGTTATGGCAAGGAGTCATCATGATATTGGAAAACAACTAAGAATTCTCAAGGATTTTTTCTCCAATATGGGTATGATTGTTAATACTAACAAGATTAAAGTCGTGATCATTAAATCCAATAAGATCACTTATGATACCATCTTCTATGAAAACAACAACTTGGAGGAAGTGACTTCATACAAATATCTTGGAATCAATATTCACCACAAGCTCAACTAGAATTATAGCATTGAGAAAAGGATAATTGGATGATGGAAAGATTATTATGGGCTTGAAAACAATTGT
>ML789957.1:0-33816 GCA_009831015.1 Picea engelmannii
AAACCTAATAGAGAGGAAGCTTAGTTATGCTAGAAAGATACAAGAGATCATGTAAGAGGACTTGTCATCTTTTCAATAAGTTATTTGTAGATGTAAGTGGTGGGATGCCTTTGGCTAGACTAATATAAAGGAAAATTGTGATAGTTATGCTACAAAGAAAAGATCCTCTAGGGGAGGTTTCTGCAGATGCCCCTATAAAAATATCACAAAAATCCGTTTACAGTGGATTATACTAGCGAAGGTGAGTGGACAAAGGTTTTAGAAGATGTTTTTACACATGTGCTTCTATAAGTACATAACACAATAGTGTGTTTTATACAACAAGTGCATCGGTTCCCTCAAAACTAGCACACCATAGTAGGGTTATTTTAAATAAAGAAAAATATTATCCGATGGGCTATGGTAATAAGGACTCATCGGGAAACAATGACACACCATGATAGAGTTGTTTTAAAAAGATACGATGCTCAACGTAACACTGGAAGCACGACTGCACTATTAGTAAAGCGCAATGTTATATGTTTAAATAAAAAACATTTCCGAACCAATGTAGCTTTGTGTCAAGAAATATATTCTAGAGCACTCCATTGTATCATGCGCACTAGTGCTCCAATATGGAGCACCTTGTTGTTAATTTTCAAATTTAGGTAGTGCGCTATGTAAACCCAATCGCATTGGGGTATCTATTATTATACCACACTTTGTCATGCTTAAACAACAAATTTCACACTATTTTAGATTTTCAAAAAATGTACAATGGTGGGCTATGTAGTAGTATACATACCAGTGCGCACGGGTTCCCAAAAAGAAGTGCATCTTTCTAGGGATTTTTTTTTTTTAAATATAACCTGTGCGCTCATTAAACATGTATGGCATGGTGTGGTTTTTCATCGGGCATACCGAAACAAGGTTTTATAATTTATTTTTACCAACGGTAAAAATCATTTTTGCCATTTTCAGTGTTGTAGAGCTCAAAATCACCATTGAAACCTTTGCCTATCTGAAGCGCCCTTCCATCGGTGCTTTCCTTGGTTTCCTTCCTTTCGTCTACTGCCCAGTGCGTGAATTTCAAATTTTTCCAAACGATGGGAAAATTCAATTTTTTGAGTACGTCAAAACCATGCCTCCCTGACGACAAAATGTCTAGGTAATGTCCTTGTTTCTTCATAACTTAAGTTTTTACCGGATTAAAATTTAAAATTGAGTGAAATTTTAAGCGTAAAAAAAAGAAAAAAAAAATTGCGCGATGCGTTCGAGGCTCTCATCTTGCACTGCCTACGGTGCGACCAATAAATTTACAGGGAACACCACGTACCTTGTTACCTTTCTCGGAGGTGTGTTGGTAAACATAAACTCACTGGCGCTTTTGTTTAACGACACACCGAAGAAAACCATATAATTGGTGGGGCGGTGTGTTAAAGTATAGATAATGCACCGGGCCATTAAAGTACATGGCACGCCTCCCTTATCAGATATATTTTTAGGCAGTTTACTAAATGCACCACTGATAAATGTAACATTGTGTTGTCATGCACCCATTAATTCTTTTGGTGGCACTGTATGCGGTGCTATAGTAACGACCAGAATGCACTGTAAAAAGTCTCGTACTCGAAAATTTGGAAAATTTTATGTGACGATGCATCTACATTAGTTACACGCATCGGTGCATGTAGTGAACGTATACACACCACTTTTTTGCTAATTTTTAAATAATTTTTTATGTGCGTTAATGTTTTAATTTATTTTTTGGTTTAAGCAATGCATATGATAAATGTAATGCATAGGGGCATATGTGTTGTAGAGTAGCGCCCCGATACAATACTGTTTTCCAACGCACCGCATAACATAATAGAAAATATTTTTTTTGGTGCGTTAGTTTACATTGATGCACCGGTCACGGTTTTCACAATATCTATATCCGCACTGCCAACAGTGCATGATTGTTTTTTGAGTGCATCGTTAATGCAATTAACTTATTTTTTGAAGGAAGTTATTTTTCCGTATTTATAAATAAATTTACCATTCAATAGATTTTTTTTATGTTTTATGTATGAATGAGGCTGATGTATTTCATATGTTAATCATGAAGAGATGTGAGCAGAGAGAGAAACAACAACAGTAGGAGTAGAGGGTGGACCTGTACAATGTTGTATGGGAATGGGAGGCGAGGGAGAGGGAGAGGGATTTGTACCCTCGCCCTATTACTGCAACGACTCATGTTTGCTTGAGGGATGTAGGTCTCTTTAAATACTATGAGGAGGCTACATCCCTTAAGGGGCACTCCGGTTTGTTGGTGCATCTGATCCGTCGATGAGATGTCCATCGATAGGATTTTTGTGTGGGTTTGGATCAGTGGTACCATCCCACTAAGGAGGATATTTATTTTATCACTGAGCTATCCAGGAGAGGGGATGATTTTCCCCAGTTCCTAGATTTCCCAGTAGGTGTTTCCGCTGAGAGTCAACTCATGTACTCTCAACAATATATTGGGGTTGAGTTGCTATCCCCAACTGATTTTTAGGTGTCTAGTGGATAGCTGAAAATTGCCTCTTTTGGTGCAGAGGAGGTTAACTACCTCTCACTCTTAGTGATTTCCATAGCCCACTTTACCAATGATGGGAAACACATTAGCTTACCTCTTTTGTACTATGTTGATTCGTTGGTACAACAACCATGGTGTATCAGATGGTCTGCCATTTTTTTGCGACAATTTTGTATAGTGCTCGACAAATGTCGGGCTATGATACATGGGAGGTCGAACTTTCCATTTTCCTCATAACTGTTTTTCTTATTTTTTGAGAGGTTTCCAGAGACGAGGCTGACTTTTCTCTGTCAAAATTCTAGGCTGAGGACTCATGTGGATGTGCATATGGGGGGAGATGATTCCCAAGAGGGGCCAACTAAAGTTTTCGGCCAGGATTGCACCATACACACTAGGGCTACCGAGCATTGTGGCGAATCACATGTTCGTCATGGTTCCATGTCCTTACGCGGCTTTAGATTGACGAGGATGTCCAAAATCCCTCTTCACACTAGATGAGTCACGAGATGATATAGGTAATATTAGTGTTTTGTTTAAATTTATATAGTTTTATGTTATTTTCTTACTTAATTATAATAAAATTAATTCTAACATATTCTTTAACTTGTTTTATTATTTTTTTTAATGAATTAACTATATTATTATTGTTCTGTACTATATATTTTTCATATATTGACACTTTCATTGGGGACGTGACTCCTCCCCTAGCAGATGACGATGAGGATATGATTCCTGAGGCTGCGACGGGTCAAGGTCCTTGAGTGCAGATACCCAGTGGCATGCATTATATGCCTGATACCCGATTTAAGTTGGATTTGAGCGATCGACTCTCTGCAATTTTGACTGAGGTGGGAGTGTGCCCTTCCCTAATGCGAGACATTCAGAAATATCCTATGCTCTTGTAGATTTGGAGGGATATGTCGTGTTATTTGATGCCTCTTATGGATCATATCGTTGTAGCTACTATGATACTAGCATAGGCACAACTCTTCTTCTAGTACGGCTCGTTCGTCCAGTATGCCATTGGTTGATGAGGGTGTTCGCGATCATCCTTCTCCACATCCTCCTCCTCCTCCTTCACCCCACCCAAATCATGAGGAGGCAGCAAATATTCCTCCTCCTCTTTCACCTTACCTAGATGAACATGCCATACCTATTCCTCATCCTCCTCTTTCACCTCACCTAGATCAACATCCCAGACCTATTCCTCATACTCCTCTTTCACCTCACCTTTATGATAAGTCATGACCTATTCATCATCCATCATATTCCATTACGGACCAGGTCTCCACTATTGTTGTAGATATGCAGATTATCCCATCGACTGGACTTAATTTATATGTTGATGTTGATGTGTATATTGTTAGGTCATGTTAGATTTGGATGTTAAATGTTCTTGATAGATGTGTATGTTATAACATTGTTCATTAGACTTGCATTTTTCATGTTGATCATGATGATATACTTAATTAATTTATATGTTGATGTTGATGTGTGCATTTTTTAGGTCATGTTAGAAATGTTTAATGTTAAATGTGCTCGATATATGTGTATGCTAAATGATGCTTGTTAGATGTGTGTGATGATGATGCTAGAAAATGCTTGCATTTTGTTAGATGTGATGACAATGATGATGCCCTGTTAAATTATTAGATATGTGTGCTAGCTAATTACTGACGTTTATATGTGCTAGAGGTGTATATAATTAGATGATGTTAGTGAGAGAATATAAATGTGTATTTTAGATGTTGTTTATGTTTGTTATATGATGGTTATCATCATCATGTTTATTTTTATAAATTACAAAGTTAAATATGGTTGAAACTATAATTATAAAATTGAAACTATAACTGCATAGATAGTTCATTATACATATTCATTCTAACTATTTGTTTTTCAAAAAACAAATTACATATGAATAAATATTATTTTCCATTGTATTAATTACTCTTTTTGAATAGACTCTTCTACACTAAAAATGGTTATTATATAAAAGTTATGATCTCCAACAATAAGCATTCTATTGGCTTTAAAATTTTATGGATACAAATCTTCCTATTGTTATTTTTGTCATTATTTCGTAAGTTGATTGCTATCAAATTTTAAAATATTACTTCATTAATTGTGGTTTTTCTCAACATTGGGGGCATAAGTTTATAAATATTTTCAAAATAAATGATAAAATATGTAAATTAACAAACACTACTTTAGTTAAAAACCAAACTATCACAAAATCATGCTATAAATTTATTTTTTTAATTATAAACCACATTTTTTGTTAATCTTACTTTTAAATCTAAAAATAAATGAACATAAACTCAGTTTTTTAATCATCGTGTTAACATATCCTAAAAAATGTTGTATTATTAAACCTGCATATCAACCATATCATTACATCTAATTATATCAACATAAAAAGTAGAATTACATATCTCAAAAGTTCAATTCCACATTTAACATTTTTTAGGATTTCACACTTGGAAATACTTAAAGAAGATGAAATTTTTTAAATATATGCAACAACATATAAATATGTTCAAACAACAATCATTCTATGCAATAAAAAATAATTTGAAAGACAAACGCATTACACATCAAACTGATTGTTAACCAACTAAAATTGTTCAAAGATTTGTTATAATTAACTTAACATTTCCTCTCTCAGAAGATGAATAAAAAACAATATAATTAGTGAAATAAAGGATATAACAAAATGACACAACAACAATATTAAACATGAAATAAAACATGTACACATAACTCTCTGTTGTCATCACCCTCATTATCTTCCTTGCTTGGCATGATAACATTGTTGTTCTCAAAAATATGTTTTGATCTAGGGTCGTGTCTTAATACAACCCACCAATCCTTATCCAACGCATCTGGGTAAAAAAAACTAGGTTACAGGGTTTTGGAAAAACATAAGGCTCCTTAGCTTCATCCCATAAATTTTTAGAGTTGATACAAATCATCCCACTATCACGATCTTCCTTTACATTATTCCGATCAAAGGTGTCCCACCACTTGCACCTAAAAATAATACATTGGAAAGAAGAGAAGTCCACTCGAATGATCTCTTGTATCTTTTTGATGTAACCTAACTTCCTCTGTATAGTGTTTTGATTGTGGTGGCTAGCATGACTAGATTGGTTGAACTCAACTTTCACTCCACAATCTTGTGTCATGTGTCCATCATTGGCATCCTTTGTGTGAAAATGATGCCCATATGCCCACATAGATGGGAACAAATGCACCTATAAAAAATGAACAAATCCCAGTGTCAATATGTGTCTAATAACCTTACCATTAAAATATAAAATAATATAGATGTACTTACAATTCAAATGTACAGTATGAAGTTAAAATTTATGTACACAAAAATATTATTACCAGGTTGCTACAACCAATCCCTATGTTTAGTGCATCTTCTTTTTCACGCGGGTAATGATCAGATGCACCATAATTCTCTCTAACTTGGTCAACAACCCAATTGTTTGGGAATATCATTGGCATATTTTCTTTTAAATGATCAGGATAAGGCATGCTTCTACCATTCAACTGTCTCAATTCTTTCCTGTCACTTTCCCATTTCCTCCTCTTCTATTTGTACAATGAAACCCACGGTTGTGTTGCCTTTGAATTATAAAGAATGAATTTATTGATGACATCAATTTATGAATTCGTTGATATATTCATGAAATCAAACCAACATATAGTATATATGAGATCATAAAAATATACATTATGAAGTTGAATGTGAATAGTTACTGTGTAGGAATTTGAAAAACAATAAGTCACTTACTATTTATCAAGCGCCTTTTTCCATTCATTTGGAGAATCTCCCCTTCTCTTTTGTCTTCATTCCTTTTGTCGTCCCAAATCATTGCACCTAGTGTGTTGTCGATCTGCTTGATGTACTCACTGACATAATATAAAGAATCATATGATATGTACCCATTTTCCATAGACCCCTCTGGTTTTTCCCTTTGACGAACAAATCCTTTCAATTTATTCATGTACCTCTAAAAAAAATCCAATGACATGATACCACCCCGACTAGTTCAACCTCATCTACTAGGTGAATTAGAACATGAACCTGCAAGTCCATGAAACTCGATGATAATTCCTTCTCAAACATACAAAAAATATCAGTTATCTCCTTACACCACCATGGAATGCTAGCCATATGAATCTCCTTTTATGTGATCCAAAATACAAATACAAATAATTTAGATATGGAATGCCTCAGGTCATGGTTCACACACCCACGCACGAGCAGAGGATAATGACACTACAAAGTAAAAACATAATTATTTAATTATGTTTTATCCCGTGGCATAAAAAACTAAATTACAAATAATAAAATCATATTTTTGATATACATCGTACCTTTAGAATGTTCAAATGGTCATGTGATTTCAACCCTGACAAATGGTGTTGACGCATAGTGAAGCAACATTGTAGGGAAGGCCCATATAAAGAAGGAACCTTCACACCCAATATAACTTCCTTTGCCAAAGAAATATCTTATTTCTTCAAAATCCATGGGACGACACCTTCTTTGAAAGACCAAGAGGGACCGACCTCTCCTCTACTTTCTTTTCTTGGCCAATGTTTCTTTTTAAGTTTTGAAGAAATGAGATATTTCCTCAAAGACAATGTGTCACTTTCTTTCGATGATATGTGCCTCCATAAAGAAGATGAACCATTTTTAAATATCTACATGGGATCTAGTAATTGGGAAATCTTAAGATTCTCCCAATAGGGGAGCTCATAAAAGAGATTTTCTTTTCATCCCAATGGAAAATTTCTCAACATAGGTGTTGAATAATTTAGGATCATCGAATATATTCTTTCCATTTGAATCGACCATTTATGTAATATCCTTCTCCTTCTCTCTCTCATATGCTCTAAGCCATTTTGTTGGTGTCATTATTGCAGGCCTTTGGGTTATCTCTAGTTTACCATTGAATGTGGATGTTTCTCATTGAATGTGGATGTTTCTCTTCTATAAGGGTGTTCTTGTAGGAGGAACACCATAGAGCAGTCCTAGACTTGATTTTGTACCACAACATTGAAAGTGGATGTTTCTCTTCGAGAAGCTCCACAACATTTACATCCATGATATCCTTTAGTTACAAGACTTGCGAAATTATTGTATACATAAAACGTTAAAGTTTAAGAATAGAATGTCAATCACAACGAATTAAATATGCAAATAATATTGTTACATATATAAACAAATCAATAAACATGTTAATTACCAGAAAAAACTCCTAAGCCTGGATAATCATCTATGGTTTAAGCACATATGCCATACAACATACAAATCCTCTCTATTGTGATGGGTATTGATACATCATATACATGTATCCCTTCTCATAATTCCTTCAATTCATCTACCAATGGTTGTAGGTAGACATCCATATTCTTGACTTATCTTCTACTAGGGACTATACGAGCCAACATAAGATGTTCATTCTTCACGGACAACCATGGGGGGATATTGTTATTGATCATTACTATAGGCCAAATATAATAGTTGGTGTTTTGGAGGGAATATGGGTTCACGCCATCCATTGCTATGTTGAGTCGTAGACTTCGTACTTCTTCCTTGAATTTTTTTGGCCATGTATTTTCTATATGCTTCATGGATATTGAATCTATTGGGATTCTCATAACTCCGGACTCACTTCTTTACGATGCATGTCATCCCTGCAACATAGATAATTCTTTGCAACAAAAGAGCATTTAAATCCTTGGGATTATAGGCATGTGCCTCAATATATTATGAGGAGGACCATGCGATTTACCATTTTTATTTGATTTATGGTAATTGTCACGCCCACATTTCAGAAATATCTCTTTGTATGCATATTACCCTCTATATAATATAATCATTTGAACATGCATGATATTATATATACTCAACACCCAACATTTTCAACAACTGTTTTACCTCTTTGCAGCTACCGGGAAAAACATTATCACTAGGAAGAACCTTATCTTTGAATATCCTACAGTTAGTGGGAAATAGAAATGTACAAGGTCATTTAACATTTATAAAATAAACCATTTCAACTATTGATTGTGTGACAAGATTTCTCAAAATTAATATAAGGCACTTCTTGGTTAATTACCTCAATATTTCTGAGAAACATGCGTTTAACATGCCAAAATTTTCTTTCACGTTCTACAATAATATTGTTGTCCCAAAATGGGTATACTTTGATCAGGCACTAGGTCCAAAGAGAGGGGTGGTGGAAGCAGATTTTAGGATTTCGAAAATGGTATCATTGATATGAGCATCATCCCCTAGCTCATCATTCTGGAATGCATTTAACAACATTGTCTCCATGGCAGTCGTATCTCGTAAGTAATCATCCATACCAACCTCTTTTTGATTTTCTCCATTTCCAACTTCCGAAGAACTACTCTTGTTGTAGTCATTCCTAATTGGTGAATCTAGATGTAGTGGGAATTTAATAGGTGGTTGATTCAACAATTCTTGGTACGCTTCCTCTCCAAGTTGTGCTCTCATTGCAACATTCTCTCGGGTTGACATTGTTGTTGGGTGCAACGAAAGATGGTAGGTAGGTTGTTCATCATCAGAAGAATCCTATTCAAAAATATTGAACATTAGTACATCGATGATATTAGTAAGCATAATGCAATAATTTGTTTGTTCAAATTACATTATACCAAACAATTATTACCATCATCGACCAAGGATTGCAACTGGAATATGGAATGTCACAATTGGAAAGGTAAAGTGGCTGTCCATTTTCATCTACCAATTGTTTGCAGTATGTTGCTCCTAATAAGACCTTCTGACGTTTTTGAACCGACACTGGAATATTTTCTGCATATGAACTCGATTTTGAATCAGGATCCTGCAATTTTGGATACATATTTATTCATATTGACATGGTTAAAAAAAATTCAATGAGATAATCGAAACATAAATAAAATAAGTTAAACTTACTAGAGGTGGAAAGGGAGAACTTCACGATGGACTTTGAGCAATATGTAATGGGATGGAATTTGAAGAATTGACCATTTGATCATATAATAAGGTTTTCTCCCTGTATTTCAAAAAAATTAACAATAAATTTTCCTGTACATATGTAAATAAATTTCGAGGACCATACCACAATATGAGTTTGAATATAGTTTTGAAACTATTTTTTAAGTATAAGGTTACATAAAATGTAAAATGTATACTGAAGTATTGTAAGTCATGTGAATTCATCCTAAAAGATAATTTGAGATGAATATACTATTTTATGTGCAAATAAAAGTTCAAATAACTTTTAAAGCATTTGCTGCGCTTATAAAGCACAAACGCACCAGTGCGCATATTAACAATAAGCATTGGTGCATTGAAAAATCAACCACACTGTGTTTCGATATTTTGTTAATAAAAAACAATTATATGACTCTGGTGCATCAATTGATATGGAAGCACCGGAAAATAATGTAATATGGACACACCGGTGCGTCTTACATAAATGCACTGTTGTGTTGAAAAAGTAAAAAAAAATGCGATTTTTTTAAACAATTAAAAAAAGAGTCGGAATCGAATTTCATAAGTCATTTAAATACTAAAAAGCTATTCACTATTTCATTATTTTGCAAAATTTTGCAGGGGATAGACTTGCAAGAGAGACATACAGAGGGACACTGCGCAAGAGAAGAATACTTTCGAACCACAATATTATTCAGAATATGAGAATTTGAAGGGTATGGTGATTCACTCTAAACCCTTTTCATAAAGTTTTTTTAATATTAATAAGGTATTCAATATTTTCATTATTTTTCCAAAATTTACAGGAGACAGATTTGGAAGAGAGACATATCAGGGAGAAATTTGTAGCAGAAGAATAATCTAGAACATCAGATATATTCAGAAAATCATGATTTGAAGGGTATGGCGATTCACTCAAAACCCTACATTTAGAAAAAAAAATTCATACTTACCTTAAACCCTTTTTTTTGTTTTCTTAAGTGAATGCAAATTTTCACCCTAGGGTTTAACTCCCTCTATCACTTAAGAATTAAGGATTTTCGTTTTAGGTATTTTAGATCTAATGGGTTTGTTGATGGAATGTGTAAATTGATCCGAGCGAGAGGGGTGCACTCAACAACTGAGAATCATTTTTTGATGGAGGGTGTAAATTGATCTGAGTGAGAGGGGCACACTCAACAACTAAGCATCACTTTTTATGGAGGGCACATTATTGGAAGGAAAGAAAAGCAAATTGATCAGAGGGAGAGGGTGCAACACACTTCCTTGAGAGAGACGCCTTCAATGTTGATCACTCTAAGCAAATAGAGATGCACATAGCCTTTTATAACTCATCCTCCTTTTAAAAACGAATGCTATAACTTGATATTAATGCTACTAACAAATAGAGGGCACATTACTTAGCAACGCATAGCAGAATAGATATGCACACCATTTCCTTTGGTGCAAACTCTCTCAATAATCACAGAAAATAGAAAAAACGAAATTACACACACACGAAATTAAAGAGATGAGATTCAACAAAACTTCACCAATCATATTAGAGGACGATGTCTCCTTTTAATCCATCAAGGAGACTTCAAACAACGATAATTTATGCTTTATTCTTTTGCATTTCTCCGCACATTCAGAATGAAAAGAGAAATTTCCTACAACGATTATTGACACAAACTAACTATTCATTATTTTAGACATTGCCATTGTTTATTTAGACTTGTGAATGCTTTATTACAAATAAGGAACCGACTGACTCATACAAAGATCAACAAACTAGTATAGCATTACTTTTGTTTCTCTCCTTGCTTGCTGTGAACTAATGATACTCTATTGTTAGCTTTCTAAGAAAGGTTGACGTCCTTCTTTATTGGTCCAATTCCTCCTTGTTTAGATATGAAAGTGTCCCTTCCTTCGCCAACAACTTAGGAAACCATCGTTGCACTGTCATTTTTGTCATCCATTTGTCTTGTGCTAGATTTTGTCCCTATCTGTCTACTAGATAGGAAACATGTTGTTGTTGACAAGTGGTCCTGGTCTTACTATCCAGAATTTGATCATGCAATAATGGAGGTTGAAAATCAGAAATGTTTTCCAATGGGTGTTGGATAGTGACTATGTCTTCAAGAAGTGGCGGCTCAAATAATTTTAAATTGTTGATGTTTAGAACGTCATGAATGCCCAAATGTGTTGGAAGATCCAACCAATATTTATTTTCTCCAATGTGATCCAAAACTGCATATGGTCCATATTGCAATGAATGCAAATTATGATGTCACCCTTTGAAGCGTTGCTTGTCAATTTGCAGCCAAAATTTGTCTCCTGTTTGGAATTGCAATGGATTTTTGTGTTTATCATGAAGTTGCTTTGCATTCTCTTGTGCTTCTTGTAAGGAGGTTACAACTTGCTTGTGTTGTTGTGATAAATTATGTATGAAGAATTGAGCTGCCTGTTGTTCTCATTGATGGTGTACTGAACCTGACGAAGCCAAATTGAGATGCATCTCGGTAGGTGCAAGTGGTTAGAAGCCAAAGAAAACCTCGAACAGAGAGAATCCCGTTGGAGAATGCATATCTCTGTTGTAGATATGATGAAAAATGTGAAGATAAGCATCCCATTGCTTATTCTTGATGAAGGATCTATGCAGAGCATGTACTAATGTACAATTGACCACCTCGGTTTGTTCGTTGGTCTGTGGATGGAATGACGTGGAAAAATGAAGCTGGAAGCCTAGTAAGGACCAGAGAGTATGCCAAAAGGAGCTAAGGAAGCATGAGTCACGATAAAAAATGATGTTGCTACGTAGGCCAAAATGTGGCCAAATATGGTGGAAAAATAGTTTAGTATTTTGCATGGTAGAAGTGGTTTTATGGCAAGGGAGAAAGATCGCCATCTTGGAGAACCGACAGACCACAACCCAAATGGATCATGCTTGTGCAAAGTGGTCAGGAGGCCACTCAGGAAATCCATAGAAATTGATTCCCATGGGTGAGAGGGGATTGACAAAAGATGATAGAGACAATATTTGTGATTAGAGGGTTTTATTTGTGAGAAGAGAGCATAAGCTCTAATGAAACGGTCGAGTTGTTTGGACATAGCAGGATAATAGAAGTGGCATTGGAGGTGTAGAAGTTTTTTGGCATTCCCTAAGTGACCACCACAAGAGAAAGCATGCACTTCTCTGATGAGAATCAAATGATCCTCTAATTGCGGAACACAAAGTTGATTGAGGCGATACAACCATCCCTCGTGAATGTTGTAATCGAGAAAATGTGTTTGATTTATGACTGTAGGTTTTTGTAATGCTGACCATATCTCTTTAAAAGTGGGATCTGATTCATACATGTATTTCCAACTATCATAGGATACACATTGAACTGATAAGATATTCATAACCTGTGATGGTGGCCTTCTTAATAAATAAACCATCTTATTAGCGATTCCCTTTTTATATTTAATAACCAAATAAAATTTTTGGATATATGTTGCCCCCTTTAGATTTTGTTATTCCTGTATCTTACTCTGTGAGTTTATGAAGATGAGTGGGTGATGGTCTATGTGTAGGATGATCTCTTTACCCAGAATATAATGGCGCCATTGCTTCAACGCTTGTACCAATATGTAAAATTATTTTTCATATGTACTATAGTTGATCTTTGCGGCCAAAACCATCTCTGAGTGGTAAGTTACAGGATGACCTCCCTGTTTAAGCACGACACCAATCACAAATTGAGAAGCATCTGACTCAATTTCGAATGGTTGGACCAAGTCTGGAAAGCAGAGAACTGGAGCAGAACATAAGGCTTGCTTCAATTTGTCAAAGTGGCATTGCGCATCAGGAGACCATATACATTTTTCCTTATTTGTTCACTGATGCAATGGACAAGACAATCGGGAGAAATGGGAGACAAATTTTCGGTAAAAATTGATGCCTCTCATAAATATTTTAAGAAGATGTGCAGAGATTGGCATTGTTCATTTAGAAATTGCTTGTACTTGAGTGGGATCAAGGCGTACCCCTGTAGAGTCCACACTGAATCCTAAATATTACATCGACTTTTGTGAAAAATATGACTTTTTTTCTTTCACCTGAAGTGGATGTTGTCGAATTAAAGCCAATATTGTGCACACATGTTGCATGTGTTCCTCCCATGACCTACTAAAAACAAAAATATCGTCAAGATAAATAATCACAAAAAAATTACCAAGATGTGGCCAAAAGAAGTCACTGATTAGACACATGAACGTGGCCGGTGCGTTGGTCAATCCGAAAGGCATGAAAAACCACTCATAAAGACCAAACTTGGTATTGAATGTTTTTTTCCAAATATCACTCGATTGCATGTGCACTTGAGGATATCCAAAAGTCAGATCCATCTTTGTGAAGAAAGAGGCCTCGTGCAGATGGTCAAGGAGATCTTTGATGTGAGGTAGGGGATATCAGTTTTTAATGGTGTATTTGTTAAGGGCTCTATAATCAGTAACAAGACGCCATTGAAAAGTGTCTTTCTTGGGAATAATGAAGGTTGAAGAGGAAAATGGGGAAGAGGAATGTTGAATGTGGCCTGATTCAAGGAGTTGACCAATTTGGTGTTCTATTTTGGTGGCCTCCTTGGGAGTTAGGCGATAGGCTGGTGCATTGGGTAGAGATGTGCTAGGTATGAGATTGATGGAATGGGAAATGTCCTAGGATGGTGGGAGTCTGGTGGGTGGGTGAAACTGGCGCAGACCCCACGCCCTTCGAGGCTGCAGCGACCTCCCAGTCTAGGATCGTTTGATCACCTGAGTTGGATTGAATCTTCAACTCCCTGCTGGAACCCAACAAACTCTATCATAGGTCCTTCCTTTCTTCAAAGTGTGGCTCCTCTCAACCCCACGACTCTCTTCTTGGCCCTTTGAAAAAAGTTGGTGGTGACACTTAGCTCTCTGTGCCAGGCCCTTTCTATCATATGACCTCAGGTTGTGTCCCGGGGCTCAACCACACAAAACTCTTCGGGCTTCAGGCTTCGACTCTTCTCACGAAAACCAACTCTTACATTCCCGAACTCTGAATTGACGAACTCAAATGAAGTGAGGATCAATGATCCTCATCACTCCTTTCGATTGACGGCTGCGATCTCTTTAGACTCCAGCCTTCAGAAGTCCCTCGATATCCTCCTCTGATATCTCTCAGAGTGCTATTCCTCCGAGCCTATGGATTACTTCCACGCATCCCCTCCAGATCCAATGGTCTAGATTCAAACCGCTCTTCGCGACTTCGCAAAGATCTCTATTTTCTCTTGGCAAACCTCTTAGAGCTCCAACTCCTGGATCTCCTGATATTCTGCCACCTATCTCCTCCCGACGATGGATGATTTCACGGTCTTCAGGACTTCAGCAAGTCCTCGAACTTCTTTCACACTTGGCACAATTTCTTCTAGAGGATTAGACTTTTCTCGACATTCTTCTGCACTCCTTGCAGAGTCCTGCGCAATTTCTTTTGCGAATTTTCTCGTCTTAAAACCTTCAAGGTTCTTAGTTCCTCTACGTCCTTCAATGGACTTTCTCGTGCCATCCTGGAAGCTTAACGCCCTTCCTCCTGAGCTTGTAAGATGAACTTACTGTATCCTTGGCGCACTCCTTGCGCTCGACTAATATTTTTGATGGCTTTTCCCTGAGCCTTTACACAAGTCTTAAGGCATCTCCTTTCCTTTGTCGATGCACTCTTGCAAATCCTTCCTTCCTCAGATTTTTCAGTAACCATCAGATTCTCTTAAGGATTCCAACACTTCATAATGTGTTTCTCTTGTACGCTCTTGTACTTGCTCTATGCCCTTTTGGAAGAGTATTACAGAGTATTTAGTAACTCTTCGTTGTGTTTCCTCCTACATAGTATTTCTTTCCAAGGTACCCAACCACCTTGAAATTTTGCTCCGAGTATGTGAATTATCCTAGTGTAACCTCTTGGCCGCTTCTCTTCTGACTCAAATGAATTCAGACACACACTCCTTGCGTCGGCTCACAGAGTTTCCACCCTTTGTCACACACTCCTTGCACTTAACCTTGATAACCAAGCTTAATCCAACATAGTCACATATATAAGATTATAATTCTATCCTTGCAGACGATTTCTAACATACATCTACAACATGCAGACATACAAATGACATTCATAACTAAATATTCATTACACAGAAATTGATAAACAAGAAAAACTGTTACTTTCTATTAATGGTGGAATTTCCATTACAATACATGAGTCCAAACTGCAACTAATTCTAGGCTCTCTATGTTTTGACCCTATCTCTATCTACAATGCCTTGCGTCTCCTCTACTGGCAAAATACAATATTTTATAGAAGAGGGGCTTGATGAGATTCCCTCCAAGCTAAGCTAGTGGTGTCTAATCATCATTCAAAATGCTTGACTAATGGGCAGATTACAGTGATGGAAATCTGATTCGAATCGGATACAGATCCATCCTACCATCAACCACTTAATGGCGACCTTATATACAACTTCTGTGAAGGCACAACTTGGCTCTTCCCAACCTGTCAACATTAATTTCCTTGATCACGCTTTAGATTCTCGAAGGAAAAAATGAGAGGGAGATGCCTCTCCTTTCCTTGAATGAGAACCACTCGTGCTAATCAACTGGAATGTGTTGAGGTAGAGTGATGATCCTGAATCATACTCTACGTCTACGAAAATTCATGAGCTCCTTCTCATGAGCTTCCCAGCTCTTTTGAAATCCTCCGTGATCCCAAAATTTCTCCTGGAGTTTTCCTTCTACTCCTTTGCTTTTCTATTGTTGTTGCTTCTGCATCTTCCCTGCTGCTCATGCAGGTGCTCCTCTGTCCAGCTTCTTCTGCCGACCTCACCATCAACCTCTGTATTTATTCTACGACTTCTTCCAACTGCTTCATCGGTTGGTTTCCTTTGTGCAGTATGCTCGACTGAAACTCTTTGTGCTGCTCTATGAGTGTATCATGCCTATCTCCCATGTGAATTTCATCCCTCATGATGCTAACTGGCCACTCTTCTACAGACTCTAATTTTGTAGTCTCACCATTGAACTATTGTTCAACTACTTCTTATGACAGACTAACTCCTTTCAGGTCTTCGACTGGTCTCATTCCATCTTCCTCCAGCTGCAACTCATGCTGGAATGTTTCCTCTAGCATGGCTATCTCATGGCATCCACCTTCTGGTTTTGGACTGTCCAGCCAATCCTCAAGTGCCTTTGACTCCATCTCCCACTAAGTGAGTAACTCAACTGGGTGCTCCTCTTCTGTTGGGGAAAACTTCAGTATCTTCTCCTTCTCCTCCATGAAAGTTTGAGCTTGTTGTCTTCCTGTTGCATCTGCAACACTTGTTCTAACCTCTCCTCATCTTCTTAGTAGGAATATCTTGACTCCTCCAATGACAATAATGCTCCTCTGATCCTTCTCCTCTATGATGAAAGTTTCCAACTTGTTATCATCTTCATTCACATGGTTTGCAGTTTCGCATGAGTCCTCATATAGATGAGGCCTTTCTTCCTCCTCCTCTCCATCTCTCAACACCTCTTGCTGACATGAACTCTCAGTTGAGCTATTCTCTTCTCCCTTGCCCACTTGGAAATTCGATATGTCTCCTCTGCCCTCATGGAAATTTACGAGATCAACTGACCCCTTCTCATTTCCCTATTGGAAACCTACGAGACCTCTGCCAGATCTCTTTCCCTTGCCATTGATGTTTTTGACATATCTCAACCACCTCTTCACCACCTGTTGCTGTCTTTTGGTCAACAACTTCCAAACAAGCCACTTAGTTTTTCTTTTCAAAGGCCACTCGTATCTCCAACACACCTTTGCTTCCTATTGCATCTTGAATGCTAGCATCTCCATCGTTGCTCATATTTCACTGATCTCCTTCTCCATCTCCACTTTTCTCTTCTATGGGAAGATTTCTCCTTGACCATGCTCAGGACCTCTAACGACCATCTTGTTTCACCTACAACCCACCTAGCTGTTTATCATCTGTTGCACACCTTGCAACAGTTTCCATAGAGTATCGCACTCTTTCTCCCTTGCCTAAAAAAATCAATTATGTGCTTTGATACCACTCTGGTATCATAGTATATTATTTATCTTCTTCTTTCCACCCGAGAATAAAATCAGGCTCTCATACCACTCCTGGTGTAGACCCCACCTCCTTCAGGGCTGCGATGAACTTCCAGTCTAAGATCATTTGAACACCTGAGTTAGATTGACTCTTCGGCTTCCTGTTGGAACCTGACAAACTCTATCATAGGTCCTTCCTTTCTTCAAAGTGCGGGTCCTCTCAACCCCACGAATCTCTTCTTGGCCCTTTGAAGAAAGTTGGCGGTGACACTTAGCTCTCTGTGCCATGCCCTTTTTATCACATGACCTCGATCTGTGTCCCGAGGCTCAAAAACAAAAAGCACTTAGGGCTTCAGGCTTGGGCTCTTCTCACGACAACCAACTCTTACATTCTCAAACTTTGAATCCGCGAACTCAAACAACAAGAGGATCAACAGTCCCCATCCCTCCTTCCGATTGACAACTGTAATCTCTTCGGACTTCGACCTTCGAGAGTCTCTCGATATCCTCCTTTGATATCTCTCATAGTGCTATTCCTATGAGCCTGCGTATTGATTCCACGCGTCCCCTCTAGATCCAACGGTCTAGACTCAAACCGCTCTTTGCGACTTCGCGAAGATCTCTGTTTTCTCTTGGAAAACCTCCAAGAGTTCCAACTCCCAGATCTCCTGATATTCTGCCATCTGTCTCCTCCCGAATATGGATGATTTCATGGTCTTCAGGACTTCGACAAGTCCTCGACCTTCTTGTACACTTGGCACAATTTCTTCTCGAGACTTAGACTGTTCTCGGCCTTTTTCTGCACTCCTTGCAGAGTCCTACGCAATTTCTTTTGTGACTTTGCTCGGCTTGAAATATTCAAGGTTATCATTTCCTCTGTGTCCTTCAGTGGAATTTCTCATGCCCTCCTGGCAGCTTAACTCCCTTCCTCTTGAGCTTGTAATATGAACTTACTGCATCCTTGGTGCACTCCTTGCGCTCGGCTAATATTTTCGACGACTTCTCCCTTGGTCCTTCCACAAGTATTAAGGCATCTCCTTTCCTTTGTCGATGCACGCTTGCAAATCCTTCCTTCCTCAGAGTGTTTAGTAACCCTGGGATTCTCTTAAGGATTTCAATACTGCAGAATGTGTTTCTCTTGTATGCTCTCGTACTTGCTCTATGCCCTTATGGAAAAGTATTACAGAGTATTTAGTAACTCTGCGTTGTGTTTCCTCCTACACAAAATATCTTTCCAAGGTACCCAACCACCTTGAATTTTCCCTCCAAGTCTATGAATTATATTGGTGTTCCCTCTTGGTAGCTTCTCTTCTGACTCAAACGAGTTTAGACACACACTCCTTGTGTCGACTTGGCAGACTCATAATTGCATACATCTGGGTGGCTGCAACAAAGCTACCCATACAAAGTTTCCATGCTTTGTCGTGCACTCCTTGCACTTAGCCTTGAGAACCAGACTTAATCCAACACACTCACAGATAGAAGATTATAATTCTATCCCTGCAGACGATTTCTAACATACATATACAACATGCACGCACATAAATGACATTCATAACTAAATATCCATTACACAAAAATTGATAAACAATAAAATCTATTACTTTCTATTAATGGTGGAATGTCCATTACAATACAAGAGTTCAAACTACAATTGAGTCTCAGCTCTCTATGTCCCCCCCCCTATCTTTATTTGCAATGCCTTGCATCTCCTCTACTCACAATAATACAAGATTTTATAAAAGAGGGGCTTGATGAGCTTCCCTCCAAGCTAAGATAGTGGTGTCTGATCACCATTCAAAATGCCTGACTAATGGGAAGATTACAATGATGGAAATCTGATCCGAATCGGATACAGATCCCTCCTACTGTCAACCACTTAATGAAGACCTTATCTACATCTTGTGCCAAGGAAAAACTTGGCTCTTCCCAACCTGTCAACATTAATTGCCTTGATCACGTTTTAGATTCTCGAAGGAAAAATGAGAGGGCGACGCCTCTCCCTTCCTTGAATGCACACTACTCGTGCTAATCAACTAACGCGTGTTGAGGTAGAGAGATGCTCATGCATCAGAAACACATCTTCAAATTCATGTAGGAGTGGGAACACATCAGGGGGGGGGGGTAGTGAGGCTATCAGGTTTAAGAGATCGAACCAAACACAAAAATATATTGTTGGTATTAATGACATGGTGAGTGGTTGTGGTATCGGTTCACGATGGTGGTGAAGTGATGGACGATGAAGTAAGTACATAGGTGTGCCCAACCTATTTAAGATGGTACTTATGAGTCTTGGAGTGATACACCGCTTGTCAGTCTTGTTGGTAAGGAAGATTGAGAATTAGATCAACACAATCTAATGGTGACACATTGCATATCGCAGTATCACGAAAAGGACCAATGGTGAAAGTGACAGCGCAACACCGAGCAATAGTATTGTGAGGACTGCCCTTTTGTACATATCCAATATGACATGGGTTGGGGTATGGGGTTGTGGGGAGTTGGAGATGTTGGACTAAGTCTTGTGATATTAGATTATTTTGACTGCCATTGTCTAAAATGAGAGTGGAAAGCTCATTTTTAATTTGGCAGTTGTAAGTGAATAGGAGAATGTTAGGGCGACCTGGTTCTGGCTTGGTCATGAGAATGAGGAATGAATCGGCTTCATTGGGGTTTTCAAGTGAAATGGTCTCTGGGATTTTGGTCAAATCTATTGAATTGACCTCGATAATCAAGGTCTTAGTGCTGCAGATATTTTTGAGTGCGCAATAGTCCACATAATGGTGGGAGTTGTTCTTGTGAAAGGTACACCAGACTGAATTTTTGGATGTTGAAGAGAAAGATAAATGAGACTGCGGTTTTGAAGTTGTTGGAGTAGTAATCAAGGTGTGATATGTTGGGAAGCGGGTGTGAGGAGCCACCTTTCTTTCTATGGCCAACGCCCGTAAGAAATCCTTTTCCAGAGAAGCGCTATAAAAAATGTCAACCTCCTTTTGGAGAGGTAACAATAAACCATAATTGAACTTAATTATTAATACCTCATCTGGTTCACTCACATGTAACTAGATGCACATCATGAAGAAGACATTGATGTATCCTTGAACATTTGATTGGTAATTTGACAGAGTTCTAACCACTTGGCGAGCAAATTATGAAGATATCCTAGAGGGTAGAAGAGTTCCTTCAATGTCTGACATAACATATCCCACGACGCAATGTGGCCATTTGTCGAGGAAGATGGTGTACCTAGATCTATGATCAATTCTGATCTTTCCAATTGTGTGTCCCACAAGGTTTGTGTGATTCCTTCGAGCTGAAGTTTGGATATCTGCAATTTGATGTCCTCTTTCATCTTGGGCGAGGTCTTGAAGTAAGAGGAGAGGCTATGGATCTAGGAATCTACCGTCTCTCCATTCATTTGGTCGAGGAACTTGGGTAACTGAAAACAGGTGTCCAGCTGCATGGTCGCTCGAGTTTGTCGTTGTTGGAATCAAATCAGTTCTTGGAGAGCCAATGCCAAGTCTTCAACTGGAGTTGATGTGGCTATGCTGGATTCGTCATTGGAGGCCTCTCGTTGAGGCAGAATGGTCTATGGGCATTGAATAGACCCTGAGGAGGGTGTGAGAGGAACCCTAATAAGGGTGATTCTAATGCTTTGAGAAAGAGCATGAGGAGAGAGTGGAAGACCCAAAAAAAGATTGAATCTTGTGGATGAAATTTTGGTGAGTCCTTCTTTGTGTGCGGAAAAATTTCCCCCAAGGAAAAAACTTACTCTGATACCAATTGATTTGAGTGAGAGGGTGATTTCAACAATTAAGAATAATTTTTGATGGAGGGCGCAAATTGATCTAAATGAGAGGGGCACACTCAACAACTAAGCATCATTTTTTAGGGAGGATGCATTACTGGAAGGGAAAGAAAGGTGAATTGATCAGAGGGAGAGGGTGCAACACACTTCCTTGAGAGAGACACCTTCAATGTTGATCACTCTGAACAAAGAGAGATGCGTATAGCCTTTTCTAACTCGTCCTCCTTTTAAAAACTGATGCCCTAACTTGATATTAACACTACCAGCAAATGGAGGGCACATTACTTAGCAACGCATAGCAGAATAGAGATGCGCACTAGTTCCTTTGGTGTGCACTCTCTCAATAATCATAGAAAAATAGAAAAAAATGAAATTACACACATAGGAAAGTAAAGAGACGAGATTAAACAAAACTTCATCAATCATATTAGATGAAGATTTCTCCTTTTAATCCATCAAGGAGACTTCAAACAACGATAATTTCCGCTTTATTCTTCTTCCTTTCTCTATGCATTCATAATGGCAAGAGAAATTTCCCGCAACGATTACTGACACAAACTAACTATTCATTATTTTAGACATCGCCATTGTTTACTTAGACTGGTGAATGCTTTATTACAAATAAGGGACTGAATGATGCTAACAAATATTAACAAACTAGTATAGCATTACTTATCTTTCTTGCCTTGCTTGTTGTGGACTACTAATACTCTGTTGTTACCTTTCTAAGGAAGGTTGGTGTCCTTCCTTATTGGTCGAAGGAGCTATCTCAACAACAACGTGCTTCAAATGTATGTAATCATTGAATTTTTCTATTAGGTACAAATAATCAATTAAACATTAAATATTAATTTTTAATATTCTCTTATAGGAAAGAAAATAAAATGGAACTCATTCTGCACGTAAAACTGGACGACAAGGAAGAAAAGGGTTGATAGGAAAGTTTGTGAGTAATTGTTATTTACTTATAACAACTTAAGTTTTTTTTTTTTGTATATTTTAAGTTGTTTTACAACAACCATCCTTGAATGTCTTCAAACAGGTGCTAGCATACAAAGAAGATTCATTAGAAAAATTGATTGACATTGGGTTATTTAAGGGTTGTGAGTATATGTTGGCATATCAAAAATTAATTGTGGAATTTGTAAGTATAATCTATGTTGGTTTACTTCTATCATTTTATAATTAATGAAACAAAAATAATACTTTATATTAAATCCATGAGAGCTTGCTCAAGCAACATATTTATAGGATCGTCTGTTCCGTCATTTTTCTTTTCTTCTGCCATGGAGGGTTTATTGGGCATGTGAGAGTGATTGTATTCAAGAGAGACAAGCTCAAGACCCAACTTGCTATACTCGGACCTCGTCGGAGACATGCGCTAAAAAAAACGATCAAGAGCAGCCTGCTCTGATACCACTGATCCAGATTATTTTTAGCATGAAATGAGAGCGGAGATATAACAAATAAATGCATAGATATATACAAGTATCCAATAATATAACAGAAATGTATCAAATATGCTACCATAAACACAGAGATATAGTAATACACGATTTCTATTAATGAAAGAAATGTACACAGACTATAAAATACAGAGTGGAAGACTCACTAGAATGGTGGCATCTGATCTCTGAGAAGAGATGTGACGACTACTCGCATTCGCAAGAAGATGATTGTTACAATGAGGTTCCAAAGTACTTTTTAACATAAGTAAAATCCAAAACCCTAATCCTGTAAGATGAAAAGCCAACAGTTTTGTGGACCCCGTTTTGGGTAGTTTGGTGTATCAACTTTTCGGGGGCGTAACTTTGGCATATGATCTCCGTTTGGGGTGCACGATAGATCGTTAGAAAGATATATCCGAGAAATAAAATAGTTGGCAGAAAATATCATGATGATAATGAAGATATTTTTCGATCAGACCATGCCAAAAAAATGTCGTTTAGGGCCTCAAAACGGCTCTGGAAGTTCCGGACCCGAAAAATTGCTAATACTAGTAAATTACCAAAATTACTAGAAAACTGTTTCGAGCCAATTGGAAAAGGTGGGTGGACACCGATATCCACCTGGACCAATAAAACTTGCAGGAAACAAAGTATGGAACTGAGCCAACAAAATAATTGTTGAAACAAGGCATGAGATTTGATTTTGAACATATGTGTATGATTCATGAGTCAATTTTTTCTTTGGAGGTATGCCAATTTTCAATTTACATTCATGTATATTATTTATTTCAATTTTCATTATTCTCACCAATGTAGATATACTCATTATAGTTTATTTTATGTTTGTAGATGGAATTTCAAGAACAATAAAACAATCGAGACAATGAGCCAAACATTCCTCAAAATAACCCAAGGCATGGAAGTAGCTTGAGCACTAACAATAGTTCCAGTGAAGAATGATGACCAATATATTTGGATATCAATGCAAGATGCAATTTTATTTTTTTGAAATAATTGTTTGTGAAAATCAACCATTTTTTTTAATGTAATGGACATGGTGTCTCAATTGAAAGACAAGGGATTACTGATAAGTGTCCCATTTTGTATGACAAAGACCCTCTTATTCATATAATAAAATATGTTTTAATTTATTCTATTGTGTTGTCCAATGTCGCTGTGAAATGTTACATCGCTGATTAAATATATGGATTACTAAATATTATAATGAAGAGATGCAAAATCTCACAATATAACAAATTAATCCAAACATCATATCCAAATTCACTAATCAAAATATAAGATATATGTAATTTTTTTGATAAATAATGGAATTAAAAAATAACAATAATTGCACAGGTCGATGTTTCTTGGTGTATTTTAATTATTAATATCATTGGCACATTTAATATTAAAACTCACTCATGCATTTCATATGAAATTCGCACCAGTGATTTTATGTAATCAATTAGCACTAGTTTCAATATTAATTTAAAACCACAAAACTATATTAAAATTTTGGCCTTCGGTCTGTTCATATTATACAAAGCACCGGGGCGTATGTGATATTGATACACACCAACACTATTGTGTTATTAATAAGCACCAAGGTTTGTTTTTTACTGAAAAGCATTGGTGCTTTCGATTTTTAATGCACCGGGGAGTTTTTCCTTGTAACCCACCGATGCATATTATTTTATAAAACATCGATGCCTTCTTTTTAATAACCCACCATTGTGTTCTATGATGAAATATCTGGTACTTAATTATTTTTAACTCCCTGGTGGGTTTTAATATTAAAGCCTTGGTGCTTATAAGAAAAATGCCCCAGTGCTTAAATATTTCACTGCCCCGGTGCTTTTTTATTTTATTTCTCCGGTGCTTGATGTTAAGTGAACAACATCGGTGCTATAGGTGTATGTACGCATTGATGCTTGTTTATTATACAAACACATTGATTTGTAAACATACGCTAACACCTCCGATCTCCCATATTTTTTTAGTTATAATCAACTTCCATTATAGTATCCACAAAAACATCCATTATCAAAAACAAATGTAGAGGATGTTTTTTTGACAATTGTTGCCAATTTTTTAACACCAGAAACCTCCACTATAACCTCCTCTAAAAGGTCTTTTTCTTGTAGTGTTGGATAATATGTATTAACTCTAAAAGTATTTGGGATGAAAACTAGTTGTATGCTTTCCGAACACAACACAACCAATTGGATACAAACTAAAGACATTTCATTAGACTTAGGATATCTCCTACACCTAATTTTTATTTATTTTTCTATGAGAAATATTACCCCTAATATGAGTTATGAATCCACTAGAATAAAGTCCTAATATTTTTCTCTAAGTCCTCTTACTCATCCAATAACCTACAAATACTCTCACGTGAAAGAAACTCCCCTACAACTATCCCAATCCACCATCACGCTTACCCTTCAACCTACAAAAAATTCACAAAATTAGGAATATGATTCCCTTATTTCCTAACAAATTGTTGAGTCTATTCCCCTGTATTAATGATCCTAAACTAATATGATTGTACACTCATACTACAAATTTCTCAATTATTTTCAACACATCGTGAGCAACAAAAGTACCAAAATGATATATATACCACATTTTAAGGCATAAATCTTGTTTCATTTAATTATGAATCTGAAGTCCATAAACTTGTGAAATGATGAGAACAATATATGCAAACTTAGGTCGATTTTAGTGTCTTATTTAAATAAAGTAAACTTATTCCAAGAATATTCCCTGATTTTAGGAGCTAAATAGGATGCAAAAACATTCGTTAGAGGACAACGAGAAAAATCAAGGAAGATGGAGCAGTTGGAATAGTTCCTCTAGTATCTTTAGACCTATTCATCCACTCTTAAACTACCATGATTTGAATTCAGTGAAATAGAGACTCACCAAAAATTGTTTATAGTAAATATGTCAGGCATTTTGCGCCACATAATCTTTGTAGTGAATTCGTCTATGCATATTACAATCTCTATTCCCTTGTATTCATGATTCTAAACTATTATGCTTCTACACTAATACTACAAATTTATGAATTATTTTTAGCATTTCTCCGACAACGACACCAAAAATGACAGTCCATTTATATACCACATTTCCAGGCCTAAATAATGTGTCATTTAATTATCAATCCAGAGTTCGTAAACATGTGAAGTGTTGGGAACAATATATGCAAACTTAAGTCCTTTGTAATGTCTTATTCAAATAAAGTAAACTTATGTGAGGCATCTTTAGTATCGGGTTTTTCTTAAAAGAGAGAATATGATATTGAAAATTGAATCTAACTAATAATAATAACTTGAATATTAGGTTAATGTGAATTCATCATTAAATTAAAATATACCTAAACCATAAGCGTTGTAGAAATTGATTACCCTCTTTTGGTTTGTTTGATATATAAATATTAATAAATGAACGTGTAACTAGAATTTATGGAAATGAATTAAATAAATAACTAAATTAAACTAATTCTCAAAACATCATCAACTCATATCGTCAATGTATATCTATAAGTAACAACTATATGTTTAAAACTATGGATTAAGATTTTTGTGAAAAAAAAAAAACGGTTTAATCAAGATGATATATAATTGAAGTGTCTAATTGAAATCTGAAATAAAATCAATTAGTTCAGGATCACTCGTAAATTAGAAGTAAAATTAATAGTTGAGAATCACTTAAAAATCTAAAATGAAATTGATTGAAATATGAATTAAACTAATGAAAAAAGTGACAAAAATGTAGCATTCTACCAGTCAAGTGGGCCCTTTCTTCTAGAATAGGTTGTAGAAGATCAACTAAAAAACTAGAAAGAAACCAAATTGCATTACATAGAAAATTAGAAATCTGCAAACTATATTGAAGAATATCTCAAGAAATTGTGGTTTATTCCATTTTAAATTGGACTATGATCTAAGAGTCCTCTCTATAGAATGGGGATGAAACTCTCCTTTATATACAAACTTTATTGAAATAGAACTAACATATATTAAATGTGGATACACAATACATTCATTTGGTTACAACAATTTGTTAATACTTAGCATGTCAAAACCAACTCATAAATGGTTCCAATATTATTACTTATTAACTCATAAATGTAACAATGAATAGTTCCAAGACATTTGATGATGATCCTTTCTCCATGGCATAGCTGATTCATGAAATATATTTTTAGAAATTTGAGTTATTGATCATATGGATTTGTCGTAAGAGAAAAATACTAGAGATTGGTAAATTAATAATATCTCCCAAAATACGATCTTGGCTGTTAATAGTTTATGTGGAGGTGTCAATTTTGACCTGATGATGCCTCATGCCCAAAATATTGAAGATGCAGTTCATGGATCTTATAATATGTATCTTCTACAAGTTTCGACTAAACCTGTAACAATCAACAAACTAATCCATCAATGTTTGATCAATAATTCAAATGAAATACTAAAGAAATACAAATGGAAGACACCTTCACCCTATATCCCAGATATGAGCATTAAAGTTAACTAATAAAGGGTTATGACTAAGTGAAAAGGGATTAAAAGTAAGGAATTAATCTTGTGACTCATCAATAGCCTTGTCAACTTCAAAGGTGATATATGATAGGAAAGAGAAATTTGAAAAAATGAAAGAGAAGGTGTATTTTGTATATAACATTTTTTTCACTACTTAAAGATAAATAATTGCGCAAAACCTCCTTTAGAAAAAGGCTTGTAATAAAAGTAATCAGTTTCATCTCTCATGAAAGGAAGTACTTTTGAAAAACCTTAATGCACGAGGAAAAAATTAAAATGTTGTCCACTAATAAAGTGTTGACGGGCTTTGCATCACGGTAACCAACCCACTCCAAAGTGCCATGTGCCCTAAACCAACAATAGAACATTTAAACTAAGTTGTCAATAAATACATGGGCACAAAAAAATAGCTTTATATATAAGCGCTCAATTGTCTCTCTATTGAATATCTACAACCAAAGTCTATAGTATCTTTGAGGTTTAGCCATGAAGGGTTTGTTTTGGGTTTTTTCAGGACATATGTAGTGTGTTGTATTAGGTTGCAACGAGTGTTTGATATTGTTCGGGAAATAAGAGAGAGAACATGGGGGACATAATATTCCAAGCAACAAGAGATGAGAGAGAAAGGGATTGGCCCATCTCCGCACCAACCAAGTGGCCTCACATTGAATATGACTATGACTATAGTCATGATCGCTCATTTTCTGGTGTTTATGTTAATCCTAGGGAAGAAATTAGGCTTGATGAGAGAGGGGTTATCTTATTGGAAGACCTTAGACTTTATGAGAGAGGCGGTGACAAAGTATGTGTTCTCTTATTGGAAGATCATGTTCATGTTGTTGCTCCTCCTTTTATTGATCACTAGGTGCCTTTCGGAATTAGCCATATTTGGTGATGCAGGAGCATCGAAACCCAAAGCCACATGGGATGACAACACAATGCTTAGTGCACCTTTTGAGAAAATTTTAAATTTTGAAGATGGCGTATCTCAGAGAACTTGTAAGCAAAAGATGCATCATAAAATTTAATGGGGGGAGGTTGAATGATCACGTCAAAACCAAAAGAGATCAGATCATCCTTTTGTTATTTGATTTTGGCATATATTTGAAGACTTGCCTTAAATGCTCTGTCACAGACGTTTATGCAATAGGACTTAGGTAGTTCTAGAATTTAATTTCGATCAGGTAGGTAGTTGGAGGAAACCCGAGAGGACCTCTTGTATAAATAGATGCATTATATACCTGAATAAGGTTAGCTACAGAATAAGATATAGTTGTTACTGAATGTAAGTTGTTTGAGGTTGTAGCCATTTTACATTGGAATGAATATAATAGAGGGATATTGACTCAATGCATAGTGTCACTATTGTTTACAATTCCCTGTTATCTTGCTTTCATGAGAAAATGAGTTATGTTTTTGAATTTATGAAACCGTGAGGTGTTTGGGTAAGTTTCAATTGTTTTTCTTCATTGAGTTCATGCAAGGTGTGCATATAGTCCATAAAGAGTGCATTGACAGAGTCTATTTTGAATCAGAAGCTCAGAAGGGACAACGTGAACTTTGCATTTGAAAGGAGGGAAAAGGGACTGCTGCAAGGCGTGCACAGTCACCCACAAGAAGCTAAGTCTTGCGTAAGAATCTGTTACAAGGAGTGCACAGATCCAAAATTCGACTAAGTGTTGAGAGATCAGGACCATGAAGCGCAAGGAGTGCGTAGCAAGATTTCTTTGAAGAAATAACTAAGTCCAAATTTCGCAAAGATTGCAAGCTCGCAAGGAGTGTGACGAAGGTCAAAATCCTCAAAGGAGTCAAGCTCAGAAGAGAAAGTGACAAAGATTCAACAGAAAGGGAGAAATTTGTTGAAGATTGCATATCGACGGTTGATATCCCTTCGAAGGAAGCCAGGGTCATTGACAACCGTTATATCTAGGAAGTGTTTCAGAAGATTTGAGTGAAGCAAGGTGCCAACCTTGAAAAATCGTGAAGCACGAAGTCCCAGAGTTGCAAAGCCGCAGAGTGAATCCTTGTCGTGGTTGTTGAGGAGGATACGTGGCAGAAGTTCCGAGAGTTCATGAGGAAGAGCTCCAGAATATTTACGTGAAGCAAAGTGAAGACTTCACAAAGTCGTGAAGGACAGAGTATATTTGGACCGTTGAATCCAGAAGTGTACGTGGCAAAGATCCATGTACTCCAGAAGAAATACACTTAAGAGAAAACAGAGTGTGGAGAAACCAAAATCATCTAAGTGTGAAGTAACAGAGTTCGTAGGAGCCACCGATCTGAAGAGGACATGCATCATTAGATCATGGACTTCGAGACAAGTCCAGGGGGAGGCGGAACGTTGACAGGAAGTCGTCCAGAGCGAAAGAGGTAAGACACTAGATCACATCCGTTGGTTGTGAAAGGAGTGTGGACCATAGACCTAGTCCAAGAGTGTATTCACAAGTCCAGAGTTAGGTGGATTTTGAATTAGGCGTGTCGAGAATACTCGAAGCCCGAAGTTCTGAAGTAAGCGGGGAACAGAGGCTTAAGCCCACGATTTTGAATAGGGTCATGTGTGGGGGACCCTACGGGTAATCAGAAACTCCCCAAAAGGGGATTTCATGCCCAAGATCAAGGACTTTGACCTGTGGAGAAGGTAATAGAGATTTAGCATGAACCAGTGAGCTGATTCAGCTTCCAAAGTAGATCGATCCTAGATTGGGAGGTCGCACATCCCCAAAGGAGGAGAGGGGGTCTGTTTCAAGTGGTATCAGAGCCTAATTTTGTATCAGGTAGCCGAAAGAGAACTCGAAGTGAACTCTGTCTATGAGAACCAGTCAGCACAATGCCACCAAGGAGACGCGTGGAGCCACATGTAGCCAATCGAGTTGTCTAAAGGGAAATGAAAGAACTGCGTGCAATATTGGAAGCGATGGAAGCATCGTAGAGGAGAGAACCTGATGTTGGGGACATCAGTGAGGCACAAAGTGAAGAGACAAAGGTTGAAGAAGCTACAGGGGGAGATGCTGCTGAGGAACACTTACGAAGAGATGTTGTGAAGTTGGGAGATAGAGAAAAGATATACATCCCAATGTATGAAAGAAAACTAGATGTTGAAGAGTTGTTGGACTGGATAAGGTCCATGGAGAAGTATTTTGATTATGAATATGTCGTTGAGGAAAAGAAGGTGAGACATGTTGTCACCAGATTGAAAGGACATGCAACACTATGGTGGGACGAACTGCAGGCTGATAGATGAAGAAAATGTAAGAAAAAGATTAAGAGTTGGGATAGGATGGTAGCCAAGCTAAAGGCTAAGTTCATGCCTAAGGATTATCAGATAAATCCATTCAGGAGCATGTAGAACCTGAGACAGAAGGGAATGATAGTGAAAGAGTATACAAAATAATTTTACAAGTTGAACATAATGACTGGATAGAGGGAGAGATATGCAGAGAAAGTTTCCAGGTACATAAATGGCATGAGATATGAGATTGAGGATGACATTAGCATTATGTTGGTGAGGAAAGTAGAGGAGGCATATCAATATTCACTGTAAGGAGAGGAGAAGTTGGCCATAAAACAAAGTTAGCGAGTCAGAGGTAAAGCCCGAATAGAGGTAAAGGAGTTTCCCATGATAAGGCATACAAGCCCAAGGGAGAGGATGAGAAAACCCAAAGTCACTCAGAAAGAGGAGGAAGCTCCAGAGGGAGACAACCTAGTGGAAGAAATTATTTTTCCAGAGGAAGAGGAAGAAGAAAAGGAGGAGAGATAATATGTTATACCTGTGGAAAATCAGGACACAAGTCTTGGGAATGTCCCGAGAGAAAGAAATAATGAGGAGGTGAAGCTCACATTTCAGAAGAACAAAAAAGGAGTGTTGAAGTAGAAGGTGCAGAGGATGGAAAATCTCTGGTGCTGAGGAAGGTTCTCTTGAAGCCAAAATTAGAAGTTGAAAAACTAGTGCAGAGGAACAGTTTTTCCAGAACAACTTGCAAGACTAAAGATAGAGTATGCAAGGTGATAATTGACAGTGGGAGCACTGCCAATCTAGTATCCATGAATATGGTGGAGAAATTGGAGTTGGAGACAACTGCACATTCAAATCCATACAAGGTATCATGGTTGCAGAAAGGACACCAGGTAATGGTGACTAAACAATGCCTTGTTGAATTTAAAATAGGAGGTTACAAGGATGAAATATTATGTGATGTAATTCCCATGGATGTATGTCATGTATTGTTGGGAAGACCATGGACGTTTGATATAAATGTCGTTCATGATGGGAGAAAGAACACTTACACTTTAGAAAATAATGGTAGAACCCACATGTTGCCACCAATAGAAGAGAAGAACGTAAAAGAAGAATCCAACACAAGCATGATTCTCATGAGTGGGACGAAACTCCTGATTGAAGTTAAAAAGGAATAGGAGATGCAATTTTTTGTGGTGAGGAAGCCTAGAGTTTTCCTTACAAGTAATTCTATGGATGATTTGCCTGAAGAAGTTCAGGAGCTGTTGGAGAATTTTTCTGACATAGTAGTGGATGAGCTTCCTAACTCATTGCCACCCATCAGAAGTATCAACCATCATATTGAATTGATACCGGGAGAAAGTATGCCGAACAAAGAAACATACATATTGACACCTCAAGAGAATGAGGAGGTAAATAAACAAGTCCAGGAATTAATAGACAAGGGTTTGGTTAGAGAAATATTGAGTCCATGCGCAGTACTGACTGTGTTGAGTCCAAATAAGGATGGAGGATGGAGAATGTGTACAGACTCAAGAGCCATAAACAATATCACCATCAGGTACAAATTTCCTTTTCCTAGGATGGACGACTTAATGGATTTCTTAAGTGGAGCAATTTTTTTTTTAAAAATAGATTTCAAAAGTGGATATCACGAGATAAGAATGAGAGAAGGTGATGAGTGGAAAACAAACTTTAAGACAAATGAGGGACTGTATGAATGGCTTGTTATGACATTTGGCTTAACAAATTCCCCAAGTACTTTTATGAGGTTGATGATGAAGGATTGAAAGATTTCATTGGTAAGTTTGTAATCGTTTATCTAGATGACATACCGATCTTTAGAAAGACTAAAGAGGAGCATTTAAGACACCTGGCATTAGTGATGAGGAGACTACAATAGGATAAGCTATTGATAAATCTAAAGAAGCCCTCTTTTATGAAGACAAAAATCATTTACTTGGGTTTTGTGATCTCTTCAAATGATTTGAAGATGTATCCCGAGAAGATCAGAGAAATAAAAAAATGGTCATCGCCAAGGAGTATGTTTGAGGTGAGGATATTCCATGGATTAGCCAGTTTCTATAGGAAGTTCATTAGAAATGTTAGTGGAATTTTTGCACCAATGATGGATACGGTGAAGAAGAGACACAAGTCTTTTAAATGGACATAAGAAGCTGAGAAAAGTTTCAATATATTGAAGGAGAAGATAACAGAACGACCAATTTTGGTCTTGCCAAATTTCGAAAAGACATTTCAAGTGAGATGTGATGCGAGTGGAGTTGTAATTGGAGCAGTCTTGAACCAAGACAATAGGCATGTTGCATATTTTAGTGAGAAGCTGAATGAGACTAAGGGAAAGTAATCCACATATGATAAAGAATTTTATGCCATAATTCAAGCCTTGAAGAAATGGAGGCACTACCTTGTTCCAAAGGAATTTGTCTTGTATAGCGATAACCAAGCTTTACAATTCATAACTAGACAAGAGAAGTTAAATCAGAGACATGATAAATGGATAGAGTTTATGCAATATTTACCTTTTGTCATTAAACATATTTCTGGTAATGCTAACAAAGTTGTTGATGCATTGAGAAGGAGATGTTATATTCTACAGGAATTTCAGGTTAAGACCTTGGGGTTTGAACACCTTAAGGATATGTATTGTGATGATCCAGATTTCAAGGAAGCATACAAAGCATGTGAAAATTCTATTCTCAGAGACAAATCCTGATGGAAAGAGTACACAATTCAAGATGGATTATTGTTTAAAGGTTGCCAGTTGTACATACCAAGGTGCTCGATGAGGGAAAATATGTTGAATGAAAAACATAGTGGAGGTCTAGCAGGACATTTCGGCCATGCCAAGACATTTGGACAATTGAACATTTCATACCATTGGCTAGGTATGAGAGAAGAGGTGAAGAGTTTTGTGAAAAAATGTAAGATTTTCCAGTATGCAAAAGGAAAGAAACAAAACACTGGATTGTATCAGCCATTGCCTATTCCCGATAGACCTTGAGATGTAATAAGCATGGATTTTGTGTTGGGATTACCAAGAACCCAGAGGGGCAGTGATTCCATAGTTGTTGTTGTTGATATATTTTCAAAGATGGCACACTTTATCCC
>ML789957.1:49014-62082 GCA_009831015.1 Picea engelmannii
CGCCCTCATCAGGACGCTTTGGCAGAGATTGACCTATGGGGGATCAGCCCCTGCAGGTGGTATGATGGCTTTGATGGGCAGGACGCCACCAGGGCAGGCTGGACGTTTCCTGGAGGATGTGGCAGCGTGTTTGGACCTTGTGGAACGTGTGGCAACTTGCAAGAGGCCCAGAGGGGCCAACGTTTTGTTCCTTGGATGCTGATTATTCCCAAAAAGGGCCAACGTCTCCCCCAGAGGGGCTTGACGTCTCCCATTTTATCTCTATTATGACATTTTTAGCATTTTAAGTGTCAAATTATGAAATATTGTAAAGTCATCCTTGTTGGCTATTTTTAATGACCTAATTGTAATTTAAGATCATAAGGATGATATAAATTGAGGACGTTTTACCCTCATTTGGGGATAACACAACTTACTCTCTTGTGAGAGACTTTCTCTTAGTTCTTGTCTTGGTTATTTTTGGTCTTTTGGAGTGAGGCGCTACACTTGGAGGATTGTCTTTGGCATGTGCATGGTGCTTTTTATCATTGGAAGGTGTTACAACTAGGGTTTGATTATGCTCTTCATGAATTTGTAAGTACATTTTGCATGCAAAACTTCTTTRTTGAATGGTTGTAGGTAGAATTGCTTACTTGTATTGTTACATTGTTATTATTTGCTTAATCACTAAAACCCTAGGGAGCCAACACACAAGTAGGTTGTGGCTTCATGTCCCCATGATAAAATCTTGATAGCCATTGATTAGAGAAGGTTTAGCCTAGCCATAGCTACACTAGCCTTTCTCTTTTCCTGAGTTAGCTTTGAACATAAATTGAAGAAAGAAGGCGTCCTAGGCCTAATTTATTTTACACCTAGGGTTTGCTTCTAGGGTTTGAAAAGCCTTGTCCCCAAGCAACACTTTTGAGCCATAGATTTGTGTTTATTAGCTAGCCGTTTTTCCAAAGAGTCTTGAGGAAAGAGGGAGGAGCATGAGGCCTAGCTTTAGCTACACCGGAATGAGCCTCCTCCCCTTAGGGTTTTGATTTGGTGGCCCTGCCATTGCAAAACCATTAAACCTAACCCTCTTGTCCTTAGGTTTAAATCCCTCCAAGCCATTAGTCTGGCTCCATTTGACTCCATTAACCCAAGGCACTAGTCTAGAAGTACAACGTTGAGCTTTTTTTTTTTGTGCTTAAACAACTCTTTCAAACTCTTTTATTTGAAACCCTAACTAACCCTAGTGTCTAGACTAACCCTAACCTATGATGACATCTTGCCTAAATTAGACTTGTGTTTGGACTGAAAGTTGCGGCTGACTCATCTCCTTGTAGCCATAGAGGTTTCAAGCATTTTCATTGGTTGACTTATCAAAAACATCCACCTCTTTGACTAGCTAACCCCAACCCTAGAACAACAACAATATATAGGTGACCTCAAGCTTATTTAAACCCTTGTTTGGCATAAAATGTTTTGACATTTGTCACCTTGTTTAATAGACTTTGAGTTGTTGATTATTCTCATAAGCTTAGTTGACAAAACATCCTTCTCATCGTCTCTAAATTTGACCTAGTACTAGGGCTGACGTCACCCTATTTCTGCAACAGTGACGCAACAACAATATTTATATGAGCAGATTTGCATTGTGATAGTACAAAGACTTGATTTTTCACATTGAATGCCATTATCTCTTGTGTATTTATTGAAGAAGTGACATTAATATAATCTTTTATTGCAATCATTGACTTCGTCAATAATTACTCTCATTAATGCTCATATATATAAAAGATAGTCATTAATATTGTGAAGTACTAACCACTGTAGCACATTTTCTAGCTTCATTTGTCTTGTCTCGCAAACAGGTGCCATTCAGTGGAAGACTTTCTCCTTGACTGTCTCTATTGGCAGTAATCTGTGAAGGGAAGCCTATCCTTAACCTTGGAAGCCTTACAACCTTGATTCTTCTCCTTCAGAACCCCAGGTTACTAGGGACGCCTCCCTTGGGATTAGCCACCCTAAATAGATAGAGCTCCCCATCGAGGTGACAGTGGGTGGGGAAGTTCCTGTTACGCTAGTTTGAATCCTTGACTCAAGCTACCTAAACCTTTCCTACAAACTGTGCAATAACACTCCAGAAGAAAGAGACTTCGGAGAAAAACAAATGTGAAGAAACCAAAATCATCGAAGTGAGAAGTAATAGAGTCTGTAGGAGTCGTCGATCTAAAGAGGATGTGCATCATCAGATCGTGGACTTCGAGACAAGTCCATGGGGAGGCAAAAATTTGACAAGAAGTGATCCAGAGAAAAAGAGGTAAGACACTAGATCACAACCGTTGGTTGTGAAAGGAGTGAGGACCATAGACCTGGCCCGAGAGTGTATTCGTGAGTCCGGAGTTTGGCGGATTTCAAATCAGGTGTGTCGAGAACACCCGAAGCCCAAAGTTTCGAAGTAAGTGAGGAACATAGGCTTAAGCCCACAGTTTTGAATAGGGTCGCATGGGGGGGACCCTGTGGGTAATCAGAAACTCCTGAAAAGGGGATTTCATGCCCAAGATCAAGGACTTTGACCTGTGGAGAAGGTAATAGAGGTTCAACATGAACCAATGAGATAATTCAACTTCTGAAGTAGATTGATCCTAGACCGGGAGGTCATGCATATCTGAAGGAGGAGAGGGGGTTTGCGTCATTTGGGATAATTAGGGTTGGAGAAAAACATGGTGACAATGAAGGTGGAATATGGATTGAATTAAAAAATTGACCAATTGGGCATTCCATCTCATTAGTGTCCCAGGGAGCAATGAGATGGGATGACGTGTTGGGTAAAGAAGCACCAAGAAATAGATCAAGTGTGTGCTACATAGAGTGAGATGGGGGCGGTCTTATGGTTTGGGTGAATAAATCTGCAAATTCTTTGAGTGAGGGAGCCATGGTAGGAGGTACATGAGTATTATGATTGTCTGGGTCAATGGGGAAAACTAAGCATAAAGAGACGCATTGGTTTTGACTAACTTGATTAAGGGTTGCTTGGTCAGTAATATGTTGGGTGGAATTAAGAGCAGAAGAAGTTAGTACATAGGTGCATCCGACAAGTTGCAAGTGATATTGATGGGATTTGGCATGGTACACAATGTGTCGGGCATGTTGGTAGGGAAGTCTTAATAAAAAATCAACACAATATAGAGGGGAGACATTTCATGTGATTGTATCCTGAAATTGGCCAATGCCGAAGGTGACCGCACAAAACCGAGAAACTATGAGACGAGGGCCTCCCTTTTGTACCCAACAAAGTTGGTATGATGCTGGATGTGGAGTAGTGGTGAGTTGGACGCGTTGTACCAGGTCCTGTGAGACGAGATTCTTCTGGCTGCCATTGTCCATAATGAGGGTGGCCAATTCATGTTTAATATGGAAATTATGGGTGAAAAGGGGGAGAGTATATGTTCTTGGTTCATTATAACTCATCAAGATGAGGGATGGGTCTACTTCGGTAGGATTATTGAGGGATACAATTGCACTAGGTGTAGGGGATTCAGGTGGAGCCATCTCTATGAACAAAGTTTTGTTGGTGCACAAGTTATTAAGTGAATGATAATATGCAAAAGAATGTGAATTGGTTTTGGGGAAAGAACACCATGGTGCATTATGGGATGATACGAGTGAGGTGTGAGGACTAGAGGAGGGGAGATTAGGCAAATTACCAATATTAGAGGGTCTAAATCGATCTTGAGGAGAACGACTTTGAGGTATCACTTTATGTTCCATGTACAAGGCTCTAAGAAAATCCTTTTCCAAGGAAGCACTTTCGAACAAATCTACTTCATGATGGATGCTTAGTAATAAGACATAATTGAACTTGACAATCAATACATCTTTCGGATCGGTGATGTGGAGTTGGATGCGCAGTTTGTAGATGATGTCGATGTATCCATGGACAAACTAATTGGAAATTGTTTAGAGATACAACCATCCGGTGAGGAGGTTGTGGTGATAACCTAGTGGGTAGAAGTGCTTAGTGTCCCATCATGTCTGCGCAATTCCCTCAAGTTGTAGACTGATGATCTGAAGCTTCATGTCTTATGTCATATGAAGACATGTATAAAAGTATTTGGAATGACTGCGAAGCAAAGAGTCGACATTCTCTCTATTCATTTGTCCCAAAAATTATTTGGAAGCGCGTATCGAATTTCATGGGTGTTGGAGCTATGCATTATTAGAGACGTATCAACTCTTGGAGAGCCATCATTAAATACTGAATTAGAGTTGTGCTTGTAGATGCAAAATACTCAGGAGATGAATCTCTTTGTAGTGGAATAATTTTCATTCACCACGAATGATAGTCTGGATGTTGCGCTTAGAATCACTAAACTCCCGAGCACACTAAAAGGGCACCTGGTATCTTGAAGAGTGCGTGTGGAGAATGGTGAAATATGAATGTGCTGGAACCCCTGAGGAGGGTGCATTGAAATTCTTGACAGGGACATTTGGCTCAAAAAAAAAATGTTGGATGGCCTCTCTTATGAATTCCATGGTTGAGCAGAATTTGGCTTTGATCTAAGCTCTAATACCAATTGATCTGAAATTCAACCTGCAAATGAACACACAAAAATACAGATATGAAACTAAACTGCAGAGAGAAAAACAAGAGACGTGAGTTTTATAAAATGACCATCGATTCCATTGAATGAGAGAGGGAAGAATTCTATAAGAAAGGTTCATGTTTCCTTCTCGTTATTAGTTGTTTACAATGGAAGTTACTAAAGAAAACTAAAGACTTGGAGTAGAAAATCACGAAAATGAACTAAATGACTACAATGGAAATAATTGAAGTAAACTAAAGGCTTGCAGGAGAAATTGCTGAAAAAAACTACATGAGTACAATAGACATTTTTGAAGCGAACTTCCACAGTAATTATGGAGCACCCCCTCATCTTGAGTGGCCAAGGAAGTGGTGCACACTTTCTGGTGTACCACATAACATTTTCTTTAAGAAAAAAATTACATTATATAAAACATTGTGCCAAAAAAAACAACCATATACAAATGATCTGTTAGAAGATTTTGGATTATATCCAATATTTCTTCTACTCCTCATATACTATGAAACATACATATCAGCTTTAGGAAATCCCACATTTTATGACAGTAAAATTTCTTAACAAATTGTCCCAATAAAAAAACAATTTTGAAGTACATCAAATGTCAATTGATTCATATTCTAGGACCTCCTGCGCTCCACTTTGGAGTGGAGATTCTTCTTCTACTTCCATTGGTGCACCCCTTGACCTTCCTATGTATTTCCATGATGAGAAGCAACTGACACTTGGTTGTTTGGTTGATGGAAATTGACTGAGTATGTTGTGGTCTGACAAGAGTATATTGTGGCCCGACAAATGATCTCAGAAACTTGCATTCTGCTTCCAAACTTTCAATGCCTTGGATGAAGGATCGTTATAGATTTCCCACTTTTACAGATAACCAGTGAATGAAATAATATTTTGATTGAGATATTTCCTTATGAAGATGCATGATATATTTAATTTCCTTAGAAGAAGGTTTCATTTTGAAACCAAACAAGACACCACTATAACCAATGTAACTAAGCCCCAAGCCACAAACTTCTTGTGCAGGATTTAAAACAGTTGTGCAAGTATGACTTCCATGAATGCCATGCCCATAAAAACGCCCATTAACATAAAACAAAACTAGAGAGCATAAGATACCTAGAGCTATTGGACCACAACCACCCACAATAGACTAATTCACCTTCCAAGTTATAAAGAATACCACATCTAAAAACATTAAACCCAGTGAGCAAGGAAAATCTACAAGTTTAGAACTCAACACAACAAATTTCCAAAATCTATGGAAAGAGAAATTGAAAAAGAAAGAAAAGGTGTATTTTTACGCCGAAAGGCATACACCTATTGACAATGGGCACAATTAATGATCTTTTAACCTTATTTAACCTTAAACTCTAATCTGATGGCTATGCATTGAAGATGCTGGCATATTCTTAGTCGTCCTCCGAAATCAATGAGTCAGATTTATTATTCATAACTTTCTTGCATTTATCAAAGCATCCGTTAACATGTTTACTTTTTAACATTTACTTAATCACATTAAAAAATTACTGTAAGGATATGTAAATGCCACGTTTAAATGATTAAGTAGGATTAAACCGTACAACCAAACGTTTCATATTACCACAGACGGATTACAGATTACCACATAGTTTCAACCGCGAGTTAGTGACTGTACCGATACATTTTGTTCACTACTTAAACATAAATGATTGGGCAATACATGGGCGCGGCAATATATATAAGCGCTCAACTTTCTCTCTCTTTCCTATCTACAACCAAAGTCTGTAGTAGCTTTGAGCTTTAGCTGTGAAGGGTTTGTTTTGGGTTTTTTCAGGCCGTCTGTAGTGTTGTATTAGGCTGCAACGGGTCTTTCATACTGTTCGGCCTATAAGAGAGAGAAACATGGGTGACACAAGACTCCGAGCAACAGGATATGAGAGAGAAAGCGACTGGCCCAGCTCCGCACCAGCCAAGCGGCCTCGCAATGAATACGAATATGACTATAGTCGTGATCGTTCGTTTTCTGGTGTTTATGTTAATCCTAGGGAAGACCTCAGGCTTGCTGAGAGAGGCCGTGACAGAGTAGGGGTTCGCTTATTGGAAGATCATGTTCATGCTCCTGCTCCTCCTTTTCTTGATCATCAAAGCTTTGTTCAGCGGAATGGACTGCTTTCTTCTCCGAGTGAGTTAACTGTAGGCGAGGGATTAAATTTTAGGTCTGATAGCCACAGACTCGACCCTTTAATTGGGAGGAGGCAGCTTGTGGATGATCACCATCGTCTACCAGCAGATGCATCGAACACATTGTTTGTTGAGGGTGTTCCAAGTAATTGCACTAGTAGAGAAGCAGCTCACATATTTCGCTCTTTCCGCGGTTTCAAAGAAATGAGGCTCGTCAGTAAGTCCAAGGAAGCGGTTTCAAAGAAGGAGGCTCATAAATGGTTCCAATATTATATCTTCTTGAGTCATAAATGCAATAATGAATAGTTCCAAGATGGTTGATGATGCTCTTTTCTCCATGGCATAGCTCATTCATGAAATATAGTTTTGGAACTTCAAGTTATTGATCATATCGATCGATTTGCAATAAGAGGAAAATACTACAGATTGGTAAATAATTGATATCTCCCAAAATACTATCTTGGTTGTTGATATTTTATGTGGAGATGTCAATTCCGAGACGATGATGCCTCATGCCAAAAATCTTGAAGATGCAGTTCATGGATCTTCTAATATGTATCTGCTACAAGTGTAACAATCAACAAACTAATCCATCCATTTTTTTTGAAAATATGTTTTTTTTTTTCCTGAAGTTTGATCAAGAATTCAAATGAAATACAAATGGACACCTTGATCTTATATGCAACATATGAGCATTAAAATTAACTAATACATTATTATGGATAAGTAAAAAGCGATTAAAAATAATGAATTAATCTTTTGACTCATCAACAACCTACTAATACATTATTATGGATAAGTAAAAAGCGATTAAAAATAATGAATTAATCTTTTGACTCATCAACAACCTTTTCAACTCATGGATCGATCCATGGAGACTATTTCAAAATTCAAACTTTTCAACTCATCTACAATCATCACAACTTTTTCAAAAGTGAATTATTCAACTTTTCTATGGCCATCATATATTTTTTAATCTTCTAAATTTTCAACTCATCCATAGCCATTGGATATTTCACAAAATTTAATATTTGGACTTGTTTATAGCCATCGAAAATTTCAGAAGTTTTGATATTTAAAAATTTCTCACAAGGATTGAAAACTTTTCAAAATTTGAACTTTTCTTATATGCTAACAATAATTGGGGAAACATTAAACTTTGATCTTTGTAATACTTCATGGATATTATGGTTTAACTTTTGTTTTTTTGAATAGGCGTACAACTATAGGGTTTTTTTAACTTCAATTTTTTTTCTAAGTAGGCCCTTAATTATAAGTGATTTTCTAAAAAAAAATATTTTTTCAAAAATTACAAGCTAAAGATCGAATGTTAAAGATTGAATGACCTTCCAAAAAATCAAGGTTCACAATTTCATACTTATACATTTCTATAATAGATTTAATATCATAATATTAGGATGAATTTTAACCATATTGTTAATAATTTAAATTTATTTAATAATCAAATTAGCCATTTTATCAAACAATTTAAATGAAAATTTGAATTTTCATATGAATAAGTGGTGTTGTAAATAACAATTTTCCCAAATTTTTCTTGCCTAGAATTGATGTTTTGACCTCATACCCTCACAATTTTAATGCTGACCTAATAGATTTTAGTGCTTAGTGACCTATATAAAGAGAGGAGCTTTTTGGTAAAAAATAAAACCATAATAAAAAATAGTATCATAAATACATAAGCATTCAAAGGGGATGTCCTTACATGGGGTTAGGGATTTTGGAACTGATTTTGTTATAAAGATTATCATAAATATATAAGGATTCATTAGGGGGGCTTACCCTAGGTTTTCGATATTTTGATGAAGAACGAAAAGATGGGAGAAATATATTTTGAAATCAATTTAGTAGGGATTTTGGACCTAATTTTATTATAAATACCATCATAAATATATTTAAGGATTCATATGGGGTAAGCGGGTTTTGAATAATTTGAAACAAGTTCGAGAGGGTTGGGATAAATAAATTTTGATATTAATTCAGTAGAGATTTTGAACCTGATTTTATTATAAAGAACCAAAATGGGAATTTTTAGTGGATATGTTAATTAGTGGAAATCATTATTTATTCCCATTTTTTCAACAATCTTATTTAAATATACAATTTTTCCTATTCCATTGATTTAAATGCTAGTTTGTCATAATCATATTGGATTCACTCCATAAGAAATAAAAAGTCTTAGTGTTAGAATATCTTATGAACATTATCCATTAGCTCATACATATGAACATTTAAATTGATCAAGTTAACATATTCCTCATTCAATCCTTATGTCAAACAATTTACACACAATTGTGATTTTTACATCAACCATTCACATTCTCAACCCATATTTTCCCATTCTCTTCATTGAAGGCTCTTCAAACATTTTTCTTTGACATAGATTATGGCATGAGATTCACTTCTTATTCACATTTCTGGACATCATACTAGGTCTATAAGAATTTTGATTCAATTTGTGGAGGTTTCCATATCTTCCCACATGTCAACACATAAAGAAATTATTCATAGAATAGGCATAGTCTAATGGAAAAATAACAAACAATCACAAGATGAGTTAATATGCCATCATAAATTTGGTTAGTCCTTAAAGGCTCCCATTGAAATTCTGTTTGAGACCACCGCACTGTTATTAAAACTTTCAAAATCTATTTAACCACCTATTGTAGTATTATTCTTCTATTTGCTTCCATTTTCACTACAAAATCAAGTAAAAAATTACCTTTGATTATTTCCCTTTTGCCTCAATACATCCATTTTTAACAAATTTTGCAAGATTTATACACTTTGAACCTACAACAGAGTATTCAAATGGAGACTAAGGTAGATCTAAACATTTTATGTTAGGATCTTATGATTCACTCATAGGCATGGATTGGCTTCGTAAATTGTCATGATCACACTTTTAATTGTTTAGATGATTCTAGAAAATGTAGAACAACAAAAAGAATACCATGAGGAGTGTCATTAAAACAAATATCTGTATTACAAATGAAAATAAATGCAAGAAAGGTTTTTGAGACTTATGTTGTGCATGTATATGAAAATGTTGAGAAAATGAACAAAAGGTTTGTTGAGTGAAGATCCATTACCGAAAGAGTTTCAAGATGTATTCCCAAAATAAATTCCAAGATTAAATCCTAAATGGGAAATATATTTTACCATAGACTTAGTACCTGTATCTGCATCGATGTCTAAATGACCTTACAAAATGAGTACCACATATTTTATTGAAATTAAGATACGACTTCAAGAGATGATGATAAGAAGTATATCAAGTATACTAGACCAAGTGTGTCTCCATGGGGAGCACCAGTATTGTCTTTCAAAAAGAAAAATGAAACCTTCAGATTTTGTATTGACTACAAGAAAGATGCTTAGCTTTCCTAAGTGACAATGATTTTGAGATAAAAAAGATTAAAGGAACAAAACACAAGATAGGGGATGCACTCAGCTGAAAACTAAATGAAATTTTCATCAGTAATGTACAAATTGATTTGAAATAGAGAATTGAATCAACTGCAGAAAATGATGAAATTTATAGGAAATTACAAGAAAAAATTTAGAAAAATAAATTAGTTGACGAAGAATCCAAATTTAGATGCAATTGATATGGTTTAGTACAACATAAAAATAGAAGTTATGTTCCAAATGAAATATAATTAAAGAACTTAATATTGGCTAAAGTACATAAGAAACCCTAGTCAAGTCACTCATGTTACCAAAAGACTACAACAACTTTGAAGAAATAATATTTTTGTCCTCGAATGACAGAAAAAGTAGTTGAATATATTGTGAGGGGTCTTGAGTGCCAGAAAGTTAAAGCTGAGCACCATCACCTAGTTGGATTGTTCCATCCAATACCCATTTGTAACGTACCCCAAATTTCACTAAAATAATTTTTTTTGACCAGGAAACTAAAGTCTAACAAAAATGTTCATGACACATGAAAAAAATCCCTTATACATATTATTCACTGTTTGTGGGATGGGTGACCACCTAGGAAGTCCTGGCTACCGGGTGCAAGCCATAGAAGTGATGATTGATGCTATGTGATTCATTTCATTGGTTTCAATCCCATTTCTTCACCCCTGTGAGCATCACCTGATGCAATGCGTGCTAAGTGGACTATTCAAATCATGAGAATTATTGGTCAATTGCGACTAATACTCATGGATATGGGTCATAGATTAATGACTTACACTACGTAGTTAATCCCAAAAATAATATCTAGTTTTTACTTTGCTGGACTATCCATCCTAAAAGTTCATAGGAGATTTAAAGTCCAACAAAAAAACTTCTTGTTATTATCCATTAAATTAAATCATAGATTTTTTCATTATATTAGTTCATAACCTAATTTAATATGAGAAAACCATGCCACTGTAATTAGAGTCATACATTTGATTGCATTGTTAAAATATTAACTATGACTGTCATTATCCAAAGCATAGATAATAGGGTTACACATACCCATACTATCCATATTTCATTAGTGTCATCACTATATTATAAAAACATGCAAGTGAATAAATTTATAGCAACAAGGGTATAAACTTAGAGGACTAGAAGACATAACTATCAAAGTCTAAAATTGTGCTAGGGGTAATTATCATATCCATGTAATGTACCAAATTTCCCAATTTTTTTTTGGAACATTAAAACTCCTTGACTCTTCAATATTTGTTCAAACATAACTTTATTATATGTAGAGTAGTTTTATCGTCACTATTGGATTAAAAAACTTGCACTTATTTTGTACTTAATACAATTGTGACTAGGGCTATCATAGCCCTTATAATATCTACCTCTCTGTGTTAAATTATGCTGTGCCAAAGTCACATTGTGCAATAATCTAAAGATCATTGACTATCTCATAGTCTACCCATAGCCATTAATGTTTATCCATTTTGACATGAATTCACATAGTTTACTATGTACTATCATATGGATATCATAGTGTTGACATTATCCATGTCCAAAGGTATATATATAAATAGTTTATTTCATAAACTATCATAACCCTACTCTATCTATACCCACATACTTATGCTAATATACAACACTATATAATATATGGATTCTATGTATAACTCGATCCATAGCAGCATAAATATTTTGTTTAACATATATGTCACTAAACTTATCTATAGGATAAATATATTGTTTAACATATATAGAAATAATCCTATTCACTATATTGCATAAGTGTTTAATACACATGCTACTATTGCGACACAACTAACGATATAGTTATCTATCGTTATTGTTAACATACAGGGCACTACACGGTTGACATAATGTTAGCAACCTCTCAACGATGCCTGTCGTTAATCCTGAGTTTTAACATGTTGGGAACCATACAGAGTATGCCCTTAACCTAAAGTGGCAAGCATAACCATTACACATTGTTCGTAACCCTAACTGGATGGCATCACGACTCAAACAATAAATTTGTTTGTAAACTGTTTAATGGAGGATGTGAATCTGACATTTGAACCTTGGCTAAACCATTTAATGGCGACATGAATTGTACCTCCCTGGGAAATGACACTCAACCACTGTGTCCAATGTAACCCTTCCACCTCCATAGTTTCACATGGAAAAGTACTAGCTCATAACCATTGCATTACTCCTCTAACAAGGCTCGACGCAATTCTCATTGTAACAATTCTTCTCTGCACGAAGAAAGTTTTTTCTCTACAAGCTACCCTTTCCCTACTCTGCATAGCCGGTGAAAATGAAAGCCTAACTCTGAATAAACACAAAGGGAGGAGGCCACGCGACTCTTGTTTAGTTCTAATTGATGATGTCAATTAGAGTTCAATTTAATGTCAACCCGAGAAGGTAAACTTAGAAGCGCTATATAGATCTAGAAAGATTCAACTACCTAAAGGAGGGTTTGATGTAGCAGGAGCCAATACTCTTTTACAAGATATTGTACTTTGGTTCCTTCTCATGAGGGTTTGATGTAGCAAGAGCCAATACTCTTTTACAAGAGATTGTACTTTGGTTCCTTCTCACTTAAACACCTCTGCAATTTAAACAAATCTACCTACTAAAAACAGAGTGCTTATGTTTGCCTGAGATTCTAATCCCCTTACAAGGACTCAACTCACACAATCTCTTACACACATTAAAATCTGTTATCTAATTCCTAAGATTCATTGGAAACTACAGTCCCCTTACAAGGACTCAACTCACAAAGTCTCGTTCAAATCAATCATACTTGAAATCAAACTCATTGAAAACATATTCCTAATCAAAATTCACAAGCTTACAACATCTAAATTAAAATAGGTATGCAAGT
>ML789957.1:69190-95484 GCA_009831015.1 Picea engelmannii
TCTCAACCATCTAGACACATAACCCTCTTTTGTCCTTGATCTTCTCCATGAGATCCATGATATCCTCCATGATCTTCTCAATAATCTCTCCATGATCTCCTCAAATTCGAATTTGAACATAGAGTGCTACATAAAGGTGTCTTAGGAAGCTTCCTTGGAACCTACACATGTCACAAAAACAATCCACTTTCCATATATGAAGTAAAATATATTATTTTCTAATATTTAATCAAGAATTTCTCTTAAAAATGCTTAAAAATAAATAATATTTGGAAAATATAAACGAGACCCATTAATGGTGAACAATAGGGAAAATGAAGTGACATGGTGGTGAATAATGAGTGATATAATGTAAGCATAGGTGAAAAATGTATGGTAATGAGTGATATTTGTATGACGTTTTGAAGCCCAAACAACTCTCATTCCTCCACTACGCAAGGTATGTAATACTTCACTGCCCTTGTACTCTGTAACATATGCATAATGCTTAGTTTGGAAATTGAATTAGTCTATCGCTTATGTAAATGTTTTCCTCTCGACTGGTTCTTCTGGGTTTTATAGTTCTCGGGACTAGGGTTAGACTGCTCCCGGGATGACTGATTCTCTGCTAATATTCGTGGCTTATGGTGCTCTTGTGGTCATAAACATTTTACCAGTTATATTTTTGTATTATTTCACATCCTCCTATGTCCATTGTTTTTGAAATTCTAACCATACCATTTACCCACATTTATTTCCGTTTGTTCTCCATGGAAACATTCGTAAATTTACACCCTGTGTGAGATATACTAACTCTGTAATTTGTAAATAAGTTATGGAATTTATGTGTTAGCATTCCAAGGTGTACTGGGTACTTGTAAGCATATCTGTAAAGGGTTTAAACCCATGTATTTTCATTCTCTTTGTTTTTTTTCATTACCCTTTCGTGGGTATCGTTCTTTCTCAGTGCAAATCTATGTATATATACATATCGAATTAATCCTTTAAGGATTTCTTGGATGCAAACTGTGTAGTTTTCAAAACCACTTGGTGGAAATCATAGTTAACCTATGCGTATAAGTGTAACCAAATAGATCTTCTGTGTGTTCTTCCTCATTCTCACACTGTGAACATGTTAAAGGTTAACCCTATGCTCATGATTTACCATCTGGGCTCCCTACAACAACATCTATAGGGTAAGCATTAACCCTCTGTTTTGTAATTTTCCCTCGGTACTTGTGCAATGATAAACATATCATCAAGTTTTTACTCTCTGGTTGCATAATTTATCATCTTTGTTTTATATATCATATGTATATGTGAATCCAACAACATCAACCCTCTGTTCATGGAGTTGCATTCTATATTTCCTACAGTGAACCTGTATCAATCATCATTGATCCTCTGTTGCATAGATTTCACTCTGTGTTTTATATACATATCAATTCATAATTTAATTACGGATTATACATAGAAATATGTTAGACATCATTTGTAGTCTATGTATTTCCTTTGCATTTCAATTGATTTCCTTTGTGGGAAAATCGTGATTTCACTGCAAAAGTATAACTAGTAATTCCATTCTCTATACATGTAAATTGATATTGATTCATATGGGAATTCATAGATGCGCCCTATGAGATTATCCAATTTGACTCCTTTTATATTCTAATTAATTTATACTGCGTTGTGCAAATCGTGACTTAGGCTCTATACATACAACAACATTATTTTCACCCCTTATGGGGATTCACATTCGTGCTCTGTGTAATTACTTTGTCACTGTAAAATTCATAGCTTGTATATTTTATTTATCATTGCATGCTTCATAAATAGTATATTTTCTTTATCACTGTATAAAGCATAGCTTGTATTCTGTGCATATAAAAGCATTATAATCACATTACATTAATTAATGATGGGGCCTTGTTTCATTTTTGCGAGGGTACCCATCAGCTAAATTATGGATCCACTCCTCCCCTTCGTTTGTAGATGGATCGTCGCAAAAGATACAATGGAAATTTGGTCCTTCATCGAACTCAAGATAAGTATTGTTGTATCTCAGTCACTATAAGTAATTTCCATTTAAACAGATAGTATAGTTTACTAAACCATCTTCTTTATTTTTTTGCAGGTTTATACAGTTCGAGGGAAACAAATCAAGGAAAGTCTTCTTGCTCAAAAATGTATTCGAGTTATGATGTTGGTGTTTAAGAAATACTCTTTATATTCTGTCTACCAGTGGTAATGGAGTCCTTGCCTAGGGTACTCCACTGTAATAATTTGAACCCTGGTCGCATGGACACACCGGTTGTTTTGTAATTTATTTTCAATTGAATATATAGGTGTATGAAACTATTTTGAATGAGGTTCAATTAATGTAACAACTACCGTAACATACATTTGTAGACTATTGAATCACTGTTTTATGTGATTATCAACATAATGAATATGTAAATTATATAGAAGAGGACTGTTATTCGTTCCATCTATTTCTTATGGTACTTGTACATATCTGAAATAGTAATTCACCACACACACACACACACACACACACACACATATCCAAATCAATGGTTAATATGGGCACAACAACAATTCTATTTTTCCTTTATGCTTGAACCCATATATATATAAAAGTATACATAGTCATTTATGCATGTGCATAACCCTACTTAATGATTATTAGGACACATAGTAGTTCTCTCATTTCTTTATGTATGATTATATATATATATATATATATATATATATATATATATATATATATATATATATATATATAACCCTATTTCATTAGTAATTAGAACCTACAATAGTTCTACTATTTCTGCCAAGTGAGCACATATATATGTATAAACAATCATCACATAAACCATCTCATTCCTGACAAATAATAATCAACAAAATATTAACAAGAATGCAAGTAAAGATACATATCTGAATCTGATGTTGGGACACAAACGGAACAACCACATTCAACCCAATCGCAGAACAAAACAACCAAGTTTACTTGATCCGTTCACCCCTTAGCCTGACCATGAGTCCATAAGGGTGAATTGAAGTGATCCTCCTTTGCTAAAGTCACATTGTTCATAACAACAAGTAGTTGCTTTTCCCCAACATACTAAGCGACGTCCTGCCTCCTCCATATGTTGTATTTATATGCATCTTGTGCTTAGGTATTTCCTTCCCTCCTTGGGAAATTCACATATTTACAAATACATGATTTTTAGGGGCTTTTAGTGGTCAAATTCCTCATTTTGCACTTGTAAAAATCAGCCCCAAGGAAACTCAAATCTGTTCCCCACTCATGGAGTCATGGTCAACTGTTTTTAACTTGGCTGTTCCATTTGTCTTAGAGCATTTAATTTATAAAAAGGTTTGTCTTTTACATGTGTCACAATCAAAGAAGTTAGTTGGGCAAGTAAAATATTTTCCCAACAATCATAAATAATTAATTACAATAATCAAATTCCAAATTCGGATTTGCCAGAAATGGAAAATAATTTCCAAATCCGAATTTGCCAAAAAACGGAAATTTATTCCCAAGTACACTTAGACTTTAATAATCAATTATTTTTGGGGATATTACATCCTCTCCCTCTTAAGTACAACACTGTCCTCAGTGTTCATTCCTTTCTCAGAATAAGGATGGATACTATTTATGCAAATCTTCCTCCAATTGCCAACTGGCCTCCTCAGGACTAAAGTGATTCCATTGCACTTTTACTTGGGCGATGGATCTGTTCTGTAGTACTGTTTCTTTCCTGTCTAGAATGCACAGAGGTTTCACTTGGAATTCATCTTCTGGTTCCACCTGCACTAAGTTCCAATTAATGATGTGAGTAGGATCATGAATATACTTTTTCAATAAAGAAATATGAAAAACATTATGAACTTTTAAATTTGCAGGAAGTGCAAGTTGATACGCCATGGGTCCAATTCAAGCTAAGATCTTAAAGGGGCCAAAAAAACTGGGTTCCAACTTTGAACATTTTCCTAGCTTTAGAGAGCTTCTCCTCTCTTTGACTTTCAAATATACATGGTCCCCAATTTGAAATTCCTGGTGTCTCCTTTTTAAATTTGCATAGATTTTCTTTCTGTCTTGTGCCTCTTTTAAATTCCGCTGTACCCTTTTTACCATTTTCTCAATTTCCTGGAGCATTTACGGTCCCATCATAAGTTTGTCATCTAGATTATCCCAGCTAATTGGAGTTGTGCATTTTTCTCCATACAATGTTTCGAAGTGACTCATATTAGTTGGTGTCTGATGGCCATTATTGTAAGCAAATTCAACTAAGTGTAGGTACTCCTCCCACTTAGTTGGTTTTGTTCTCACGTACATTCTTAACATGTCTTCCACAATCTGATTTGTTCGTTTGGGTTTCCCATCCATTTGTGGATGGTAGCTTGTACTGAAATTCAGGTTAGTATCCAACCCTGCAAACAATTCCTTCCAAAACATTGACGTAAATTTGACATCTCTATCCGAAATCACCATTTTAGGAATTCCATGAAATCTAAATATTTCCTTCATAAATATTTCAATGATATTAATTTCTTTATAAGTAGATTTCACAGGTATAAAATGTGCATATTTGATAAGTTTGTCAATCACTACCATAATCGAGTCATTTTTCTTTTGAGTCTTAGGCAAACCTGTGATGAAGTCCAGCAAGATAATCTCCCACTTCCATTTTGGTATAGGTAGAGGCTGTAGTAGACCGACTGGATGCTGATGTTCATCCTTTACCTATTGACAATATAAGCATTTATATAAGTATTCAACTGTTTCACTTTTCATGTTAGGCCAATAAAACAATTTCCTTAAGGCTGTTATCATTTTTTGGCATCCCGGATGACCAGAATATGGATTTTTGTGCAATTCATCCAGAATTGTTGACTTTAAATCAACAAAAGTAGGTATGTATAGTCTATTTTTGAACCTTAACAATCCATTTTTATCCAAACTCAGATATGTTTTGTCCAATTTTTCTGTATTTTCTTGTAGTTTTGTTGTTGTTTTAATGTGTTTTTCGTCATTACAACTTGCATATTTTATTCTTTGTTCGGTATCATTTTCTTTTTTGCTAACACTTATCTCAAAAAAGCTGTTATTCCTTAAACTTAGTGCATATGTAACTTTGTTCTCTTTTCCTTTGATGTGTCTTACTTCGAAATCAAATTCACTCAAGAAGTCTAGCCACCTTGCTTGCCTTGCATTGAGATCTCGTTGACTAAATAATAATTTCACACCACTGTTGTCAGTTAGCAACATGAATTTTTCCCCATTAAATAATGTCGCCACAGTTTTAGTGCATGAATTACAACTACAAACTCCAAATCATGTGTGACGTAGTTCCGTTCATGTTCTTTCAGTTTATGTGATTCGTAATAGATGACGTGCCCCTCTTGAGTTAGTAAAGCTTCGAAGATTTCTTTGCTTGCATCCATGCAAACTGTAAAGTCTTTGTCAGGGTCTGCTACCCTTAAAATAGGTGTTGTAGTTAATAGTTCCTTTAGTTTATTAAAGTTGTCCTAACACTTTTGTGACCAAGTAAACCTTATTCCCTTTTTCTGTAGAGATGTAATTGGATACGCGATCTTAGAAAATCCTTCGATAAATATATGGTAGTAACTTGTAATTCCCATAAATGATCTGATGTCAGCTACATCCTCAGGGATAGGCCATTCCATAATGGCTCTTATCTTCTCTGGGTCAACTGCAATACCTTCTTTGGATATCACGTGTCCTAGGTACTATATTCTTCTTTGGTAGAAGTCACATTTGTCAAACTTTGCACACAACTTGTGTTTCCTTAAGGTATGGAAGAGTATTTTCAATTTTTCTTCATGTTCTTCTTCCATTTTCGAGTAAATTAAAATATCATCGATAAATACCAATACAAATTTATCCAAATATTGACTGAAAATACTATTCATAACGAGACCTTAAATCTAACTTAGAGAAAATCTTTGCTGCTCCCACTTGGTCAAATAAGTCGTTAATTCTAGGTAGAGGATACTTATTTTTAATCATCATCTTGTTTAATTGTCGATAATCAATGCATAACCTTAAAGTCCCATCTTTATTTTTAACGAAAAGAACTGGTGCTCCCCAAGGCGAGACACTTGGTCTGATATATTCTTTATCCAACAGTTCTTGCAGCTGAATTTTCAGCTCTGTTAATTCGGGTAAACTCATTCTATAAGGTGCCTTAGATATCAGGGTAGATCCAGGTAGTAGATAGATAGAGAAATCTATCTCTCTCCTTGGAGGCAGTTCTAGTATTTGATCCAAAAATACATCTCTAAACCCCTGTAGGGCTATAAAGTATTCTAGACTTGCTTTATTTTCCTTTTCTAACTAATTAGTTACTCGAATAGCATAAATTTGACAACCCTTGTTCATACATTTCTTAAACTGCATGGTTGATATCTGCCTAACTGAAACTGGTTTTTTGATCTCTTGTATTGTCCTAACTTTGTTCTTTTCATCTCTGTAAGTAAGTGATTTTTCATAACAGTTCAAAATTACTTTATGTTTCTCTAACCAGTCCATTCCAATGATTATATCGTAAGATCCCAAAGGTAAAACATTTAGATTTAACTTTGTATTTTGGCCATATATATTGAGTTCACATTCAAAAATGAAATTTGTTATTTTTCTCTTAGTCCCTGTTGCTAACTGTACTATCTAGGACTTAACATGCTTTACTTTCTTGAGCTTGTTTAATTCAACTAAACCAGGAGTAACATAACTCGGACTATATCATGGGTCAATTAAAATAGAAATGCAATTATCATGAATTTTACCTTCAACCTCCATGATAGTGGATTAATGATCAACTTGTCTACCATCTACAACTGCATTAATTCTGTGCACGCTTCTACCCATATATCCTACTGTAGAGGCTTCTTTCAGGTTATGGACTGTAGTTCTTGCTGCATAAGTTAAATGTGGACAGTTCCTCCTCAAGTGAGGTTCTCCACACTCCCAACACTTTAATGGTTCCCTGGGGATGTCCCCAACCTTATTGACTCCTAGATTAACTGTTCTACTTCCCCCTTGAGAATTTTGGTTGTTGGAATGAAAATATTTCTTTTGGAAGTTCTTTTCTATATTCTGGAAAGGGGCTGGTTGGAAGCCTTTCTTCTGCTGATTCATTCTGTCCTGTTTCTTGTCCTTCCATGCCTTGGGAATTTCATACCTCTATTTGTACTAATCATAGAACATCCAAGCCTTTCTAAATACATCTCTTAAAGTTTTGGAATTGTCAAATTCAATTCTATCCTTGTATGATTGTGGTAGACATCTTAAGAATCATTGTATCTTTACTTTGTCTTCCTTGATGTATGAAACAAATCTCAACAATTTGAGAAATTTATTTATCAGATCATCCATGGTCATTTGTCCGAGTCTTAACTCATAAAATTCCTTAGTCTTTCTTTCGTAATATCTTTCTGATAAATATTTCTTCTTGAATTAATTATTGAAATCTGACCATTCCATTTGTTTCTCTTTTAATCCTTTGTCCAATTTCAGGTCTTTCCACTAGATACTTTCTTTTCCCTTCAGGTTATAAACGACCATTCTTACTTTCATGTTACTAGAATAGTTATAAATGTGGAAATAAATCTTTATATATAGTAACCATGATTCATCCTCTTCACCGATCCTTGATTCTCTATCAAAGGTGGATGGTTTTATCTTCTTGAATTCAGCTTCCAGGTGATCCAATTTTTTTCTTTTTCTTCTTGTAGTTGTTTTGTTTCCTTCCACTTGTGTGCCTTTGGAAGAACTGTTCTCATTTTTTGTTTCATGACCAGAATTTTTAGAGGATCTTTTGCTAACTTCTTCCTCTTTGTTGTTGTCCTTTGGGCTCTTCTTTGTTACTATGATGCGCAATAACATTTCATTTATTTCTTGCTGGTCTTCCTGTTCTTTTCTCATCTTTTCATTATCTTCTTTGAACACTTGTAATTCCACGATAAGGTTCCTCATTGTTTCCAGAACTTGGGAGGTTGAAATTCCTTAGATGTTATGTCCAAGTTCTTTAGGAGGTCCTTGATTGGGAATTTCTTCAAGTCTGATCTCCTCTTCATTCTGTGCTGCCATTATCACAACAGACCAAATTTTTTCTATTTGTAACAGTAAACATATTTGTTAGTTTTTCTTTAACAGAAAAAAAATAACTACACTAATTTGGCCTTTCCCTGAGGTCCAAGTGTTGTAACCTTCAACCCTGATACCATATGTATAATGTACCCCAAATTCCCCATTTTTTTTTTTTTTTTGTTGAGGAACATTAAAACTCATTGACTCTTCAATATTTGTTCAAACATAACTTTATTATATGCAGAGTAGTTTTATCGTCACTACCAGATTCAAAAACTTGTTCTTATTTTGTACTTAATACAATTGTGACCAGGGCTATCATAGCCCTTAGAATATCTACCTCTCTGTGTTAAATTATGTTGTGCCAAAGTCGCATTGTGCAATAATATAAAGATTATTGACTATCTCATAGTCTACCCATAACCATTAATGTTTATCCATTTTGACATGCATTCACATAGTTTACTATGTAATATCATATGGATCTCATAGTGTTAGACATTATCCATGTCCAAAGGTATATATATAAATATTTTATTACATAAACTATCATAACCTTACTCTATCTATACCAACATACTTATGCTAATATACAACACTATATAATATATGGATTCTATGTATAACTCGATCCATAAAATAAATATTTCATTTAACATATATGTCACTAAACTTATCTATATGATAAATATACTGTTTAACATATATAGCAATACGCCTATTCATTGTATTGCATAAGCATTTGATACATAGACTACTATCGTGACATGACTAACGATATAGTTATCTATAGTTATCATCAGCATACAGGGCACTAAACATTTGACATAACGTTAGCAACCTCCCAACGATACTTGTCGTTAATCCTGAGTTTTAACATGTTGGGAACCATACAGAGTATGTCCTTAACCTAAAGTGGTGAGCGTAACCATTACACATAGTTAGTAACCCTAACTGGCTGGCATCACGACTCATCAATAAATTTGTTTGTAAACTATTTAATGGAGGATGTGAGTCTCACATTGAAACCATGGCTAAACCATTTAATGGTGACCTAAATTGTACCTCCTTGGGAAATGACACTCGGCCACCGTGACGCAGACCCCCTGCCCTTGGGCCAAGATATGCTAAGGATCTTCACTACAACCATGATGAGTGTTAATCAACCCCTTTTTCTCAAGCCACAAAGGACTTCAGGTTTCACGATTTCAGGAATTCTAGAATAGGGAACCCCGATCACTTGTCTCCTAAAGTGTCGAATTGCCGAATCCCCACACGTTCATAAAATTTTGTCTCCTCAACGGGTTTTTCACTTCCTACCTTCCTTTGAACACTTCAAAGGCGCTACCCCTTCCGAGCTTTCTCTAGTAAATTCAAGCCTTGAAAAAAGTCCTCTGCTCGCACTCCTTGCGACAGACCTTCAAATAATTCTACGTATTTGAACTCTTGACTCTGTGCACCTTCTGCGACATCAGTCTTTCTCTCTCCCACCTTAGTTAATAACTCCTAAGGACTCAACTAGCCTGCGCATTCCTTGCATGGCTCCTATGATTCACTGGCACTTCTGCTGGAATGAGAACAATCGTATCCTTCCTGAGCTTTCAAAGATAAACTCTGAACCTTTGTCAACACACTCTTTTTGGACACTTCAGTGCACTCCTTGAAGGAAATTCTCTCACTCAGGAAGAGAAACAATTGAAACTCATTCTCTCTCTCTCAAACTTCAAACATCCAACGTGAAATCATACATACAACACAGTATTTCAAGTAAATTCATAACACAGAGAATAAACAACTATGAGCAGACCATTCACCATGTATACACAGAAAACATCATAACACCATGAAATCTGATTCAAAGCTTCATATATTAATTCAAAGTTCCTGTACATGGACTTTTCTACATCTCTCTCTGCAACTCTCTCTTTTTCTTCTATGCTTATGATAATGTTACAATGATCTAATGTTGTCATAATACAAAGACAAGGGTGTCTATATCCGTTTTCCCTCCTGTTCTTCTAAATTGTCTAATCTCTAATTCAAACCTACCTACTTTCATTAACTATGCATAAATGCCTCTACCTTCTACAGATGAGAGTGAATCGCTCATGATCTGTTTACATTATGCAAGTATGCTTCCCTTTAACCATTACATTAATGCTTCAAAAACATTTCAAAAACGTGCGCTGGAGGTCTTCCAGCTATCTTCCGCCTTTTACGTTGCTTGCTTGGCTGGCTGCTTATGATGCTCCTGCATCATACTCCCTCACTTGAAAATTTTCATGAACTCCTGTTCATGAGCTCTTGCATGGTCTGTCCATGCTTCTGAATTTCTGCTTCATCTTTGCAGCTGGCATCTTCAACTGGATGTCCCTTCCACTTGACCAAGTATTCAAAATATTCTTTCCTCCTGGTCTTCTTGCTAACCCTCTTGTCAATTATTCTTTCCATCTGTGGCTTTTCAGCTACAGGCATTTGTTTGGTCCACTGAACTTCTGTCTTTTCATTCTCTGTCCCTGCTTCTTCAGATCTGTAAGGGTACAAATCTGAGATGTTGAATATCGGTGAAATTCCGATCCCATCAGGTAATTCAATCTCATATGCATTTGCCCCAAATTTCTTCAAGACCTTGCATGGTCCAATATTTTTCATTTTCAATTTGTTGTATGTTCTCCTTGGGAACCTCTCTTTCCTCAGATGTGCAAGAATCAAATTGCCAACTTCAAATTGAAGTTATCACCTATGTTGATTTTCTCTGCGATTGTATTCTTGATTTGAACTTTGCAATCGCTCCTTGACTCGACTGTGAAGCTCTTTCATTGCTTCTGCACCAGCACTTCTGAATTCAACTTGTTCCACATCTTTCAATTTAGAAACCCCCCTTGGCTGCATTCCATATACAATTTGGAATGGACTCTTCCCTGTTCTTCGATTGATCGAATCATTATAAGAAAATTCTGCCTGTGGCAGAATGTGGTCCCACTGACTGTGGTGTTCAGTCACTAGGATTCTCAGTAAATATCCCAAGCTCCTGTTCACAACTTCTGTCTACCCATCTGTCTGAGGATGATAAGCTAAGATAAAAGAAAAACTTTTCCCCAACTTCTTCCATAAATTCCTCCAGAAATTTCCTATGAACTTGGTATCCCGATCTGAAACTATACTCCTTGGCAAACCGTGAAGTCTAATGACTTCTTTGAAAAACAAGTTCGTAATATGAGTTGCATTGTTGGTTTTCTGGCATGGTATGAAATGTGCCATCTTGGAAAATTTTTCAACTACCACAAAAATTGAATCACATCCTCTTTGGATTCTTGGCAGCCCTAATACAAAATCCACTGCATCCCATGGCCTTTCTGGTATGGGTAATGGCTGGTATAACCCTGTGTTCTGCTTTCTTCCTTTAGTGTGCTGACAAATTCTGCATCTGTCCACAAATTTCTTAACATCTGTCCTCATTTCTAACCAAAAATATGAGCCATTAAGCTTTGAGAACGTTTTGTCATGACCAAAATGTATGGCCAATCCTCCACTGTGTTTTTCCTTCAACAGGTTCTCCCTCATGGAGCATTTTGGAATACATAATTGATTTCCCCTGAATAATAACCCATCCTGGATCATATATTCGGTCCACTGGCTTCTGTACCTGAGAATTGGATTCTCAGATGCCTCATACGCCTCTTTAAAATCTGGATCATCCCTATACATTTCCTTGAGGTTATCAAAACCCAAAGTTTTGACTCTAAATTCCTGCATAAGCAGACATTTCCTGCTCAAAGCATCAACAACTTTGTTAGCAGTTCCAGAAATATGCTTAATCAAAAAAGTAAAATTCTGCATGTATTCAACCCATTTTGCATGCTTTTGGTTCAACTTGTCTCGTTGAGTCACAAATTGTAGAGCGTGATTATCACTGTACAAAACAAACTCTTTAGGAACCAAATAATGTCTCCATTTCTTCAGCGCTTGTATGACAACATAGAATTCTTTGTCATAGGTCGAGTATTTGACCTTTGCTTCATTCAATTTCTCGCTGAAGTATGCAACCGACCTATCATACTGGCTCAAGACTGCTCCAATTGCAAATTCACTTGCATCACACTTGACCTGGAACGTCTTGTTAAAGTTTGGCAAAACCAGAATTGGTTGCTCCGTGATCTTTTTCTTCAGTAGTTTGAAACTCTTCTTTGCTTCTTCTGTCCAATGAAAAGACTTGTGTCTTTTCTTCACCCCATCCATCATCGGTGTTCTAATTCCACTGAAATTTCGGATGAATTTCCTGTAGAAACTAGCTAAACCATGGAAGCTTCGAACTTCAAACACACTTTTCGGTGATGGCCAATTCTTAATCACCTCTACCTTATCCGGATCAATTTTCAACTCATCTGAAGAGATAACAAAACCCAAATAAATGAGTTATGTCCTCATAAATGTTGATTTCTTCATATTTATCAACAATTTCTCTTGTTGTAATATCCTCATTACTGCAGCTAAATGCTTTAAGTGATCTGCTTCTGTCTTGCTGAAAATCAATATATCGTCAAGATATACGATGACAAATTTCCCAATGAAATCCTTCAGGAATTCATTCATCAACCTCATGAAAGTACTGGGTGCATTTGTTAAACCAAATGGCATGAAAATCCATTCATATAGCCCCTCATTCGTCTTGAATGCTGTCTTCCATTCATCACCTTCTCTCATACGAATTTGATGATATCCGCTTTTCAAATCAATCTTTGAAAAAAACTTTGCTCCACTCAAGAAATCCATCAAATCATCCATCCTTGGTAATGTAAATCTATATCTGATGGTAATCTTATTGATTTCCCTTGAGTTTGTACATATCCTCCAACCTCCATCTTTCTTTGGGTTGAGTACTATTGGAAAAACGCATGGACTCAAGATCTCCCTAACCAATCCTTTGTCCATTAAATCCTGGACCTGTCTCTTGACTTCTTCATTCTCCTGTGGTGTCAACCTGTACACTGCTTTGTTTGGTAAACTGGCTCCAGGTATAAGATCAATGTGATGACTTATACTTCTTATCGGTGGAAACGAACAAGGTAGTTCGTCCACTACTATATCAGCGAACTCTTCCAACAACTTCTGGATTTCCTCTGGTAAATCATCCACTCTTTTACTGGTCAAAACAGTTTTAGGTTTTTTGACCACAATAAATTGTGTGTCTTCCTTCTTCTTAAACTCATTAAGAAGTTCCTTCCCACTCATGAGAAGTACAGTGTTGCTTGTCTCTATTTTTACTTCTTTATCCTTAATCGACAACAACATGTGTGTCCTCCCATTTTTCTCCAAGGTGTATGTGTTCTTTCTCCCATCATGAATCACATTCTTGTCATACTGCCATGGTCTACCCAACAATATATGACAAACATTCATGGGAATGGAATCACATAATATTTCATCCTTATATCCTCCTATTTTAAATTCAACTAAACATTGTTTAGTGACATTTACCTGATGTCCTTTTTGTAGCCATGAATCTCTATATGGGCTTGGATGTACGATAGTCTCCAGCTCCAGCTTTTCTACCATCTCTGTAGAAACGTGATTGTCTGTGCTACCATTGTCCACTATAACCTTGCAGACCCTGTCTTTGGTTTTGCAAGCAGTCCGAAAAAGTTTGTTCCTTTGGGATGGGTTCTCTGCCTCCTTCTCTAGTGTTAAGATAACTTTCCTCATCATTAAAGATCTTCCTCCCTTTGCATATTCTACCTCAACATTCCATCCTTGTGCTTTGGAAATGTGATTTTCACCACCTTCTTTCTTCCTATCTGGACACTCATAAGATTTTTGTCCGTTTTTCCCACAAACAAAACATTTCACTTCACCTCCTTGGCCTCTTCCTCTTCCTCTGGTATGAGGAAAAGTATTTCTATCAGCATACTGTCCTCTCTATGAGATTCTCCCTCTCTCAGTTTGGGTTTGAGGTGTTTTTCCTTTTTCTTTATATTTCTGAGTTCTGTCTTGGGCAATTGCTTTACCTCTGGCTTGACTTCTGCATCGAGCTCTTTGACCTTGCTTTCAGCTCAGCTTCTCTTCATCTTTTAGAGCCATCTAATAAGCATCTTCTACATTTCGGATGATCATCATGCTCATCTCGTCCTGAATGTCATATCGCAGACCATTCATGTACTTGGAAACCTTTTCATCATTGCTTTTTCGATGACCTGCTCTGATGTTTATCTTGTAGAAATCTTCAATGTATTCTTTTACTGACATCAACTTCTGTCTCAAATTCTGCATCCTCTGAAACAGAGTAATTTGATCATCCTTGGGTATGAATTTGGCTTTTATCTTCACAACCATTCTATACCAACTCTTGATTTTCTTCTTGCCTTTGCAGTGTCTGTCAGCCTACAGTTCATCCCACCATAATGCTGCATGCCCTTTAAGTCTTGTGAAAACGTGCTTGACGTTCTTGTCTTCCTCGACATATTCATAGTTAAAGTACTTATCCAGAGCTCTAATCCAGTCTAGAATCTCTTCAACATCCAGGTTCCCTTCATACATGGGAATCTCCATTTTTTCCTTGGCACCTATCCTTGCAACAACCCTGAATAGGCGTTCATCCTCAACATCTTTGACTGCAACTTCTTCTCCTTCGTTTCCAACTTCATTTTCACTTTTAGCTTTGCTGATATCCCAAGCATTAATTGTGCGCCTCTGTGATGTCTCCATGGCATCAAGCCTAGCATGTAGTTAGCACATTTCTCTTTCCACTACTAGATTAGGCATTGGCATGGGCCTATCTCTTCTTCTTGGTGGCATGGCTGAAAATGTTCCTCCTTTCCCTTGCCAAAGAAAGAAAAGAAATTGTTTTGCACTTTGATACCACAACTGATGCAGACCCCCTGCCCTCAGGCCGAGATCCACTCAGGATCTTCACTACAACCACGTCAAGGGTTAATCAACCCCTTTTTTTCAAGCCACAAAGGACTTTGGGTTTCACGATTTCAGGAATTCCAGAACAGGGAACCCCGATCTCTTGTCTCCTAAAGTGTCGAATTGCCAAATCCCCACACGTTCATCAAATTTTGGCTCCTCAATGGGTTTTTCTCTTTTTTCAAGGTTTTGGACTTCATGATTTCGTGAATCTTGTCATGAGGTTTCTTGACTCTCCAACCCCAGAACCCTGAAACAGTCAACGAAGTCTGACTCCGACTATTGACGAAAACTCGCCACCTGTCCTCTCAGCTGTCCTCAGTTTCTGACATGGATTCCTACCACCTGTCACCTTTCCTGGCTTTCAGAACTTGAATCAGTATTTGAATGTCGTTCCCCTATCACTTCGAAACCTCGAATTCCGAAGTGATGCCTTCTATGAAATCAATGGTTGATAGTCTTCCCTAAGATCCAACGACTCACGTTATTTCGGGCTTCTGGGTACCGGGAGTTCAAAATTATCGATCCCAAAACACTTGTCACCACAAATCCCGAATTCCCAAACCCCGAAACACCAAAATGATGAAATGTCCAGAATTCTGCTCCTCGCCTTTTCACACGATAATCTAGTTTCTGCTTCGGGAGTTCGAGTGACCAAGGGTTTTGTCCACACTTCAGGCTTACAACCCCCGAAATGCTGAAATGATCTCGATGGTCCAATAGTCATGATCAATGGTCCACATCTGATCCTACCTCTCGAAGGATGGATTTGTCCAACGCTTAACTTCCCCACAACTCTCTTGGATCCTACGACCCTTGCTATTTCTTGAATTCTCCTCAGAAAATTTCGATTGTTTGATTCTTCCCTCAAGAATCTCTATGGAATGAACCAATGTTCCTTCACCAGAATTTAACCTTTCATACAAACATTTCGCTTCCTACCTTCCTTCGAACACTTCAAAGGCGCTACCCCTTTTGATCTTTCTCTAGTAAATTCAAGCCTCGAAAAAAGTCCTCTGCTCGCACGCCTTGTGGAAGAACTTCAAATACTTCTACGTATTTGAACTCTTGACTCTGTGCACCTTCTATGACAACAGTCTTTCTCTCTCCCACCTTAGTTAATAACTCCTAAGGACTCAGCTAGCCTGCACATGCCTTGTATGACTCCTTTGCTTCACTGACACTTCTGCTAGAATGAGAACAACGATATCCTTCCTGATATCAGAGATAAACTCTAAACCTTTGTCAACGCACTCCTTGCGGATGCTTCACTGCACTCCTTGCAAAAACTTCTCTCACTCAGGAAGAGAAACAATTGAAACTCATTCTCTCTTTCTCAGACTTCAAACATCCTACATGAAATCATACATACAACACAGCATTTCAAGTAAATGCATAACAAAGAGAATAAACAACTATGAGCATACCATTCATCATGTATACACAGAAAACATCATAACACCATGAAATCTGATTCAAATCTTCATATATTAATTCAAAGATCCTGTACATGGACTTTTCTACAACTCTCTCTTTTTCTTCTATGCTTATGATAATGTTACAATGATCTAATGCTATTATAATACAAAGATGAGGGTGTCTATATCCATTTTCCCTCCTGTTCTTCTAAACTATCTGATCTCTAATTCAAACCTACCTACTTTCATTAACTATGCATAAATGCCTCTACCTTCTACAGATGAGAGTGAATTGCTCATGATTTGTTTACAATATGCAAGTACGCTTCCCTTTAACCATTACATTAATGCTTCAAAAACATTTCAAAAACATGCGCTGGAGGTCTTCCAGCTGTCTTCCACCTTTTACGTTGCTTGCTTGGCTGGCTTATTATGATGCTCCTGTATCACACTGCGCCCAACGTAACCCTACCACCTCCACAGTTTCACATGGAAAAGTACTGGTGCACAACCATCACATTAATCCTCTAACGAGGCCCAAGGTAATGCTCATTGTAATGATTGTTCTCTACACGAAGAAAGTTTTTTCTCTACAAGCTACCTTTTCCCTACTCTGCATAGCCGATGAAAATGGAATCCTAACTCTGAATAAACACAAAGGGAGGAGGCCACATGACTCTAGTTCCTCCACTGTGCAAGGTATGTAATAATTCACTACCCTTGTGCTCTGTAACTTAGGCATAATGCTTTGTTTGTTAATTGAATTAGTCTACCGCTTCCGTAAATGTTTTCCTCTCGCATGGCTCTTCTGAGTTTTACAGTTCTCAGGACTGGGGTTAGAGTGCTCCCTGGCTGACTGATTCTTTACTAATCTTCGTATCTTACAATGTTCTTGTGGTCATAAACATTTTACCATTTATTTGTTTGTATTCTTTCACATCTTCCTATGTCCACTGTTTTTGCAATGCTAACCCTACCATTTACCCACATTTATTTCTGTTTGTTCTCTGTGGAAACATTCATAAATATACACCTTGTGTGAGATATACTAACTTTGTAATTGATCCAAAAAGGATCCAGAGAAGGTTAAGCAACTCAGAACGCACAAAAGCAAATTGGAATGCTCAGAATGGCTTCAACAGACAGAGAAAGGGAAAAAATTCAAAGTTCCTAAAACTGAGTGAAAAGAAAATAATCGCTAAGAGCGTGTTGCAATATTTCTAACGGTGAAAATGTCTCGTCAAACAGATTTATGGATCAAAAGTTATAAGCAGTCAAAGTTCAGTCAAACTTGGTCAAAAAGGAAAAAGTGAAAGTGACACCTTGATCCTTGTTTGTTATATGGTTTAAATATTATTTAAATTTAAACTTTAAACTAAGGCGCCAAAGTAAGGGGCTAGGCCTTCATCCCAACCCCTGTTCACATGTGCTAGCTCCACACGACCATACTATTTCTCTCGCTTAGGGGCTTAAAACCATTATCCACTATATTTAGCATATATTTATCACCTTTCCGCTAATTTAGTGGCCGCCCGTCAGATTTGGTAGGGCGCGCCAAAGTTTGTTGTAAAATTTTTCCAAAAAGGGGGAGGCCTATGGGATTTGACCCTGGGACATCCACCCAACCAATGCGTAAATTTAGCCAATTTAACCAACACGCCAACCATGCACTTATTGCATAACTGCCCAGAAAATTGTATAAAAAGGGGGGTCTCCCCAGAGTTCAAAACACACAAGAGCACAGAGAAGGGGCAGGCTAAGCGCATCTGTATAGTGTGGATTTGGGTGTAATTTTATAGATTTTGGCACACATTTTAAGGTTTTTTCATCATTTATTGTAGGAGCAGTGGCACGAAAATTGAGGTAGGGGTGTCTTGGAGGCCTAAAAGTGTCTGACTTGGATTGAGGCGTGGAGATAGTCATTTTTAGGTAAAACGACACCAAAAATGCAGTGGTGGTGTTATTTTTTTGGTCTAAGAAAATATTCTATGGTTTAACTCCAGAATGAGGTATACTTATGTATTTTTCCCATTTCTTTGGTGGAGTTAATAAAAAGACCTACCCATTTGAGAGCAGTACCTGGAGACATAGTCCACCATGGATGAACTCCATTATCAAGTTCTTTGTGTTCATATTGCATGATTATGTCTCTTTTCTTTTGAGCTTTTCCTTCTTTATGGTGTACTTTTATTTATGTTCATTTAATACAGTTCTTTAATAAGTCACCAGACGAAAAGACCCCGGATCATATTCGTATCAGAGCAATCATCTTTGAATTGAATTGTTGAGTATGAATGCTTACTAGGGCCAAGCATAAGAAGGGTGAAGGAACTCTTAAGACGTTCAATCCTGAATTTGGTCGTACATCCCGAAGGAAGAATATGGCAGAAGAGGACAAGCATGATGAACAAGAGAAAAACTTTCACATGGTCTTCTATCGCATGTCAAACATGGTAGAGAAAATGTATGGATATTAAGAGAAGAGGATGAAGAACACAGAGAATAAAAATGAAGCACATACAGATGACGATGCTTCGGTAAACCAAGGGGCTGGAGGAGATCCTCTTGAGCCTCCATCTTCACCTTCAAGTTCTAGTTCTTCTTCCTCTAAGAATTCTCATCACTCTCAACATTCTAACCATAAAGCCCCTTTTAAGAAACCTTTATTAAAGCTTGATGTAAAGTTTGATTTACCTATGTTTAATGGAGATGATAATCCTGAAAACTTAGACAATTGGATCTGATAGGTTGAAGTATATAGCCATGTTCAACATATTGATGAAGAGGAGATTAAAGTGTAATTGGCTTCTCTTCGGTTGGAAGGTACCGCTCTCATATGGTGGGAGAGAAAGCTACAGGACATAATTAAGTGTGGTAAGCTTCTTTCCTCATGGTCAGATTTTAAAATAGAGATAAGGAAGCGGATCTATCCATTAGGGTATTTACATAAAGCAATGATGGAATGGAAAACTTTGAGACAAAGTAAAGGTCCGAACGTACAAACATTCACAGAAGAATTTAGGAAGAAAGATCTCGCATTGAATATTACTTTGGATTCTTATGAAACCTTAATGAAGTATATTGGTGCACTTCATAGTTATATTCATCATACTTTGCTCTTGTTTAAACCCACTAGTCTTGACGAAGTTTGTGTGCAAGCCACTCACCTTGAGAACAGGGGGAAACATGTTTAAGAAGATCTAATGAAGAAACCTTCCAATTTCACACAAAAGACTTTGAAGAATTTCAAAAGGAAGGGAAATAATATCGCTATAGTAACGAGAGAAGGAGGAAAACCATCTTGCACTCATTGCAAGAGGAGTGGTCACGATGAAGAACATTGTTGGAAACTACATCCGGAAAAGAGACTGAAACAGTTCAGTGGAAAGGGGAAGACAAATACTGTTGCTACAGTGCAATAAGATCTTGGTTCCGAATCAAGAGATGAAGGAAATATCATAGAGCTCGAGTACAAGGTAAAGATTCTCTTCATGCTAGTTCAAGCTCCAATGATGAATCTCATATTAATGAATGAAAGAGGAATGTGTTATTTCATATACGATTTGTATCTAAACATACTAAGATAGATACACTATTTGATCTAGGTTCCCAAGTAAACTTAATATCTGAAGCACTTGTCAAGAATATGGGTTTTGAAAACCACATCCAAAGCCTTACCCTCTTGGTTGGGTATGTGATAATGCAAAACTAAATTTTACCAAACAATGTAGGGTCAGGTTTTCTATTGCTTCAAAGTTGATTGATGAAGTAGATTTGGATGTTGTACCACTTGATATATGTGGCATAGTGTTGGGGAGTCCTTATCTTTATGATAGAAAAGAAATCTTCTTTCGTCATGAGAACAAATACCACCTTACTAAAGGGGGAGTGGAATATATTTTTAGATCTCATAACATGACAGTAAATATGACACTTGTTAGTACAGGGCAAATGAAAAGACTCATAACCACCAATAAGAGATATGTACTCATGGTCGTCAAAGAGAAAGATGTCAGGACATTCGACGCTTTCCAAGGATGTGATGCATATCATACAAAGGAATTAACTAATATTGTTTCTAAGTATGATGATATTTTTCAAGAATCAGATGGATTACCTCCTAAGAGGGAAATCCAACATGAGATACATCTTCAACAGGATTCTCCTTTGCCTAATGTGGGCATGTACATGATGTCAGTTATGGAGATGAAAAAGATCAAGAAGCAAGTACAAGGCTTATTGAATTAAGGGGTCATTAGGCCTAGTTCATATCCTTGTGGTTCTCCGATCATGATGGTTCCAAAGAAAGATGGCACATGGCGAATGTGTGTCGATTACCGGGATTTAAATAAAATCACAGTGAAAAATCGATACTCTCTTCCTCGCATAGATGATTTACTTGACTAGTTAAAGAATGTTGTTTATTTCACTAAGTTGGATTTGCACAATGGATATCATCAAATCAGGGTTGCAGAACAAGATGCATGGAAGACTTCCTTTAAAACCAAAAAAGGATTGTTTGAGTGGTTAGTTATGTCGTTTGGGCTTTGTAATGGTCCGACAAATTTCATGCATGTGATGAATGATGTATTCATGCCTTTCCTGGATGACTTTGTGATTGTGTATTTAGACGAAATTCTTGTTTTCAATGAGACTTGGGATGAACATGTAAGTCATGTAAAACAAGTATTAGATACTTTACATAGGGAAAAGATGTATGTGAAAATGTCGAAATGTGAACTTGGCAAGACTGCACTTGTATACTTAGGTCATATCGTGGGAGGAGGAAAATTGAAGATTGATCCTTCCAAAATTGAATTAATTGTCAATTGGCCTGAGCCAAAGAGTGTAATCGAAGTCCAAAGCTTCTTGGGTGCAGTCCAGTATTGGAGGAGATTAATTCCAAACTTATTTTTTATCACAACTCCTTTGCATGCCTTAACCAGTGTGAAGAAAACTTTTCAGTGGGAAGGAAAGAAAAAATAATCTTTCAACATTTTGAAGGATAATATCAATACCACACCAGTATTAGCACTGCCAAATATTCAAAAGTTGTTCGAGATCAAGATAAGTTCCAGCGAATACACCATGGGTGCAGTATTGATGCAATACAATAAGCCTATCTGCTATCACTCTGATACTTTTAACCAAGCTGTTGTTAACTATCCTACATATGATAAAGAGTTGTATGCATTAGTTCAAAGCAAAAATAAATGGAAGCATTACTTGTTAGGGAAGGAAACAATTATACATACAGATCACCAACACTTACAGAATCTTCAGGCAGAGACCGAATTGTAACAACACCAACACTACAAGAAGGGTACAAGTAACAAGGTAGCCTATATGCTTTCTAGACCTCCTATTGTTGCTTCTATTATTTTGAAGAATACTTCTTTATCTCATGATAGCTATGTAGAACAATATGCCATCGATGAAAATTTTAAAGAAGTATATGAGAAGCTAACCCATGGTGCACAGGTAGAGAACTATTGTTTACAGGGAAAGTTACTCTATCATCTTGGGAAGCTATGTATTCCTACAAGTGAAAGAGTCCATGTAATACGAGAAGCTCATACTTCTCTTGTGTCTAGGCATTTTGGGGTAGGAAAAAATATGGCTCATTTGCAGAGGCTTTGTTATTGGCCTCAAATGAAAGAAATTGTAAGTAAATATGTAAAGGGGTGTGTGATGTGTTCTACTTGTAAGCCAAATAATAGAAAATTGGGGCTATACTCACCACTTCCTGTTCCATCCCATCCATGGGAAAGAATTTCCATGGATTTTGTAGGGGGTTTACCCATGACCAAAGGGGGTCATGATTATTTGTATGTCATAGTGGATAGGTTTAGCAAGATGTGTATCTTGATGCCATGTAAAAATAAGATCACTATTGAGTAGACTGCTAATCTCTTTTTTTAGAATGTTTGGGTTCACTTTGGATTACCCACGTCCATTGTCTTGGATTGAGATACTCAATTCCTTGGGGATTTTTGGAATAGCTTGTGGAGAATGATGGACACTAAATTGAAGAGGAGCACTGATTTTATTCCACAAACCAACAGACAGATAGAGGTGGTAAACATAACAATGGTACTTTTGCTTCGAGGCTACTGCAACACGCATCCTAAGTTATGGGATGAATAGATACCTTATGTACAACATGCTTATAATCGAGATTTACATTCATCCACACAGAGTTCACCTTTTGAGACCTATTATGGGTACCTACCAAAGGTTCCTTTGGACTCGATGTATGGGAAATATGGCGATGTGAATGAAGAATGAACAGATGAAAGAGCCCGCAAGTTCATCCATAGGATTCAACAAATACACCAGGCAATCAAGAAATAGTTGGAGAAGAGTCAAGCACAGTATAAAGCACAACATGAAAAGCACAAAGTTTATCATTAGTTCTAGGTTTGAGACTGGGTATGGCTTCACATCAACAAGGAAGGATTGAAGGGTGAAGGAAAGAAACGCAAGCCCATCCAATATGGAACCTTCACTATTTTGGAGAAAAACAACACTAACGCTTTTCGTTTAGATCTTCTACTTTATATGCAGATTTATACAGTTGTGAACATAGAGAACTTGAAACTTTTTGAACCTCCCATGTCATGGATCAGGATGAGGAAGTTTCAATACCTCCAGTTGATGAGTTTACACCTGAGTATTTGGTTGATTTACATGAATATATCATCCTCGACAAAAGGATGAGGACTTCACGCAGGGGTGATGTTGATTATCTTCGAGTAGGCTTAAAGGGAACACATCCAAGCAAGGCAAAGTGGATTGAGAAAGATAAGGTGAGGGAACTCCTCCCTCACTTACCAGTTGATTAATGAAATCTTTTGGTGGTCCAAAAACCTCTCAGTGGGAAGGCGTGATCTAAAAAGGATCCAGAGAAGGTTAAGCAACTCGAAATGCACAGAAGCAACTTAGAACACTCAGAATGGATTCAACATATAGAGAAAGAGAAAAAAATTGAAGTTCCTAAAACTCAGTGAAAATGGCATAGTTGCGAAGAGCGCTTCACAAGATTTATAATGGCGCAAATGGCTCATTAAACAAAGTTATGGATCAAACATTATAAGCGGTCAAAGTTCAGTCAAACTTAGTCAAAAAGGAAAAATTCAAAGTGACACGTCGCACCACTGCAAGGGTGACACATGGCACAAATGAGTTGGAAAGATGACGTGGAAAGGATGGCAGACATGTGGGAAAGTTAGGTGATGACACATGTCAACTTCATGGGAAAATCATAATGTGACAAGTGGTAGTTTTTGTGGACTAGTTATATGGTACCACGTGGCCCAGTCATGGGCTACCACGTGGCACCCCTCCAATGGATGGAATATAAATTCTTTTTGTCGACTCCCCAAGAGTCAAACTCATGACCTATGAGTAGCCCAAAGGCCCCACAAGTCTGTGCTAACCACTACACCACACCTTGATTCTTGTTTTTAATATGGTTTAAATATTATTTAAATTTAAACTTTAAACTAAGGTGCCAAAGGAAGGGGATATGCCTTCGGCCCAACCCCTGTTCACATGTGCTAGCACCACATGACTACATTATTCCGCCTACTTAGGGGCTTAAAACCACCATCAACTATATTTAGCATACATTTATCACCTTTCTGCTAATTTAGTGGCCACCCGCCATATTTGGCAGGGTGCACCAAAGTTTTTTGTAACATTTTTCCAAAAAGGGAGAGGCCCGTGGGATTCGACCCCAGATATCCTCCCAACCAATGCCTAAATTTATCCAATTTAACCAACACGCCAACTATGCACTTATTTCATAACTACCTGAGAAATTGTATAAAAGGTGGGGTCTCGCCAGAGTTTAGAACACACAAGAGCATGAAGAAGGGGCAGGTTGAGCACATACATACAATATGGATTTGGGTGCAGTTTTCTAGATTTTGGCACATAGTTCGAGGTTTTTTCAGCATTTATTGCAGGAGCAGTGGCATGAAAACTGAGGAAGGGGTGTCTTGGGGGCTTGAAATTGTCTGACTCAGATTGAGGCGTGGAGACAATCAGTTTTAGGTAAAATGACGCCATGAACACATTGGTGGTGTTAGTTTTATGATCTGAGAAAATCTTCTATGGCTTAGCTCTAGAATGAGGTATACTTATGTATTTTGCCCAATTCTTTTGTGGAGTTAATAAAAATACCTACCCATTTGAGAGCAGGACCTGGAGATGTAGTCTATGAGGGACGAACTCCATTATCAAGTTCTTTGTGTTCATATTGCATGATTATGTCTCTTTCCTTTTGAGTTTTTCCTTCTTTATGGTGTACTTTTGTTTATGCTCATTTAATATAGTTCTTTAATAAGTCACTTGATGAAAATATCCCGGATTATGTTGGTATCAGAGAAGCCATATTTGAATTGAATTGTTGAGTATGAATGCTTACTAGGGCCAAGCATAAGTAGGGTGAAGGAACTGTTAAGACGTTCAATCCCGAAGTTGGTCATACATCCCAAAGGAAGAAGATGACAGAAGAGGACAAGCATGGTGAACAAGAGAAAAAATTTCACATGGTCTTCTATCGCATGTCAGACATGGTCGAGAAAATGTATGAAGATTATGAGAAGAGGATGAAGAAGAAGGAGAAGAAAAAGGAAGCACAAGCAGATGATGATGCTTTGGTAAACCAAGGGGCTGGAGGAGATCCTCGTGAGCCTCCATCTTCACCTTCAATTTATATTTCTTCTTCCTTTGAGAATTCTCATCACTCTCAACATTCTAACCATAAAGCCTATTTTAAGAAACCTTTATTAAAGTTTGATGTAAAGTTTTCTTTATCTATGTTTAATGGAGATGATAATCCTGAAAAGTTAGAAAATTGGATCTGATAGGTTGAAGTATATTTCCATGTTCATCATATTGATGAAGAGGAAGTTAAAGTGAAACTTGATTCTATTCAGTTGGAAGGAACCACTCTCATATGGTGGGAGAGAAAGATATGGGAAAGAAGTAAGTGTGGTAAGATTCTTTCCTCATGGTCAAATTTTAAAACAAAGATAAGCAAATAGTTCTATCCATTAGGGTATTTACATAAATCAATGATGGAATGGAAAACTTTGAGACAGAGTAAAGGTCAGAACATACAAACTTTCACAGAAGAATTTAGGAAGAAATATCTCGCATTGAATATTCCTTTGGATTCTTATGAAACCTTAATGAAGTATATTGGTGCAATTCATAGTTATATTCATCATACTTTTCTCCCTTTTAACCCCACTAGTCTTGACGAAGTTTGTGTGCAAGACACTCACCTTGAGAACAGGGGGAAACATGTTCAAGAATATCCCATGAAGAGACCCATAAGCATATCTGTAAAGGTTTTAAACCCATGTAGTTTCTTTCTCTGTGGTTTTTGTGTTACCCCTCCGTGGGACTTGTTCTTTCTCCACATGAATCTATGTGTATATACATTTTGAATTAATCCTTTAAGAATTTTGTGGATGCGCACTATGTAGTTTTCAAAACCACTTGGTGGAAATCATAGTTACCCTATGCATATAAGTGTAACCAAATATCTCTTCTGTGCGTTCTTCCTAATTATCACCCTGTGAATATGTTAAAGGTTAACCCTATGCTAGCAATTTACCATCTGGGTTCCCTACAACAACATCTAGAAGGTAAGAATTAACCCTTTGTTTTGTAATTTTCCCTCGGTACTTATGCAGTGATAAACATATTGGTAAATTTTTACTCTCTGGTTGCATAATTTATCATCTGTGCTTTATATAGCGTAGGTATATGTTTTTCACTCATGGATTCATGGTAGGTAGGTAGGTATATAGTGTACATATTTTTCCTTTATGATTGAACCCATATATATATAT